>JAVTVY010013525.1:0-57710 GCA_036873755.1 Hanleya hanleyi
AACTACTGCATAGATCTTTCTCAAATTTGGTACACAGGTTCCCCTTGGGGTCTAGTTGTGCAAGATACCTGTTGTGGTCTGATTCACAAATCCAATATGGCCACCAGGCGGCCATCTTGGATTTCCACATGAAACATTGTTATTGCAATTTCTCAGGAACTACTTTGTGGATCTTCCTCAAATTTGGTACACAGGTTCCCCTTGGGGTCTAGTTGTGCAAGATACCTTTACTGCTCTGATTCGAACATCCAATATGGCCACCAGGCGGCCATCTTGGATTTCCCTATGAAACTTCGTTATCGTGATTTATGAGGAAGTACTGCATGGATCTTTCTCAAATTTGATACACAGGTTCCCCTTAGTGTCTAGTTGTACAAGATACTTTTGTGGTCTGATTCAGAAATCCAATATGGCCACCAGGTGGCCATCTTGGATTTCGAGATGAAACATTGTTATCTCGATTTCTCAGGAAGTACTGCATGGGTCTTTCTCAAATTTGGTACAGAGGTTCCCCTTGGGGTCTAGTTGTGCAAGATACAATTTGTGGTCTGATTGAAAAATTCAATATGGCCACAAGGCGGCCATCTTGAATTTGCCAGTGAAATCTTGTCATCATTATTTTTCGTTAACTACTGCATGGATCTTTCTCAAATTTGGTACACAGGTTCCTCTTGGGGGTCTAGTTGTACAAGATACCTTTTCTGCTCTGATTCGAACAGCCAATATGGCCACCAGGTGGCCATCTTGGATTTCCCTATGAAACTTCGTTATCGTGATTTATCAGGAAGAACCGCATGGATCTTTCTCAAATTTGATACGCAGGTTCCCCTTGGGGTCTAGTTGCGCAAGATACAATTTGCGGTCTGATTGAAAAATCCAATATGACCACCAGGCGGCCATCTTGGATTTTCAGATGAAACATTATCGCGATTTCTCAGGAACTACTGCATGGATCGTTCTCAAATTTGGTACAGAGGTTCCCCTTGGGGTCTAGTTGCGCAAGATACAATTTGTAGTCTGATTGAAAAATCCAATATGGCCACCAGGCGGCCATCTTGGATTTCCAGATGAAACATTATCGCGATTTCTCAGGAACTACTGCATGGATCTTTCTCTAATTTGGTACAGAGGTTGCCCTTGGGGTCTAGCTGTACAGGATACCATATATGGTCTGATTGAAAAATTCAATATGGCCACCAGGTGGCCATCTTGGATTTCCCCATGAAATTTTGTTATCGTGAATTCTTAGGATATTACTGCATGGATGTTGATACACAGGTTCCCCTTGTGATCCAGTTGTGCAAGATACCTTTTTTTGGTTCATTTAGAAAATCCAATATTGCCGCATCTTGAATTTCCCATGAAACTTTATCATAAAATCTCAGGAAATAACTGCATGGATCATTTTATAGTGTTCAGGGGGGACAACACAAGTTAGAAACTCATCTATTGCAGTTCTTTAGTAAAAATTTCTCACAGCTACTTTCTCCAGTTACAGACAGATGACCTACAGTGCCGTGGCACTATCTTTTACATCTTAGCAGACAGATGGGGGTATGTCTTGGTTAGGCCATACCTCACCAGAGATTACTTTCATTGGAAAAATGTCCTGTTACATCTCATTGCCATCGTAACAACCCAGTCGCACATATTTCGTACTCGACATTTCTCCCCCTGGTGCATATACCCACAAAATATTGGAATCGTAGGTTAAAAACTGTCCAATGTACTGTCCGGACACGAAGTGGACAGACGGACGAACGACTGCAATCACATAATAAAAATTGGTTCTGGTTATTGCTTATACAGCTTACTGACAATCACACATTATATTTTGGTATAATTGCCTTTATTCCATAACCTTCAATTACAATCATGAATTTACAGCTTGACCTCCTGTGAAATCGACTATGTTGCCATTTTTTTCAGGGGAGACAATGCAAGTTAGAAACTCATCTATTGCAGTTCTTCAGTAAAAATTTCTCGCAGCCACTTTCTCCAGTTATAGCCAGATGAGCGCTACAGTGCCGTGGCACTATCTTTTATGAGTGGATTCAATAGGGGGAAATGAAGTGTCGCATACCAAAAAAAATAGGTCAAGGTGAAAGGTCACTGACCCCAAAATCAGGAAATTATTACAAATAACATTTGTTGTGTCAGTAGATACATTAGGGGGACACGATGTGTCACATACCAAAATGTGGGTCAAGGTCAAGGTCACTGTGACCCCAAAATTGTGAAATTGTTAAAAATCATGATTTTTGTGTCCATTGAGAAATTATGGGGAGACGGTTTATCATGTACCAAAATTTAGGTCAAGGTCAATAGTCAAGGTCACTGTGACTTCAGAATCAAGAAATCTTTGAAAAGTATTTTTTTTTTTGTGTCCGTGGATACATTAGGGGGACATGTAGGTCAAGGCCGAACGTCAAGGTCACTGTGACCCCCAAAATCATGAGATTTATAAAAATCATGATTTTTTTTGTGTCCATTGATACATTGAGGGAAGACGATGTGTCCTGTACCAAAATTTAGGTCAAGGTCAAAGGTCAATGTCACTGTGACCCCAAAATCAGGAATTCATTACAAGTCACATTTTCGTATGCCTGTCGAAGACGAGGTCATGCAATGCGATGTTGCGTTCTATCCATTCATCCATTAACATTTGTTGTCCATGCGATAACTCTAGTTTCAAGGTATGGATTGGTACCAAACTTTGAGTATACCTTACTCGCATGGCAAAGAGGAGCCATACATCAATCGATCAAAGGTCAAGGTCACAGTCACCCAAAACTGAATCAAGTATAAGATGTGATATATGTTACATTCTCAGAAGCACAAAATTGTAGACCTTTCTCTGGTGTGCTAGCTACCAATTGGAATCAAGGCTATTAAACAAACTTGAAATTTGGACCAATATAATTCCAGATATACGGGCGTATATTGAAGCCCCATGGGCTCTTGTTGCAATAGATTTAATTATTTATCATTTGACCAGTGAGAGTAATTATTAATCATTTGCTTAGCATTTATCAAAATTAATCAATGAAGTATCTATCATTTTCTCTTGCTACATAAGGTAATAAAAACATTTTAAAACTCAAGTAAGAGTTTGCGGGTGGGCATTAAAAATCCTCAGGACTACAATGGATCATTTTTCTTATCAAATGCCCCGGTGTGTTCATCGTTTGAACATAAATTGTTCACCTTATAGGGATATTTAGACAAAATTAGTGTACAGGTAATATTTGGATGAGACAGGTAGAGAAAATAGAGAAAAACCTCACCTGTCACATGTGGACTGAAAAAAAACAGTTCATGGCCTGCAAGATGATAAAATAATGTTTATTTCCATTCTTTTTAAAGGAATACGTTAATTAGATGTCATCAATCAAATAGGTTACCCTAGGCGAACATAGGTTACCCTAATTTTTCCGTTAGGGGACCTATTTTAGGTTACTAGCAGATTTTAGGTAACCCCTAATAGGTTTCCATAGAAAATATTACAGCACAGGCCTGTGTATTGATGTTAATTCTTCTAATTTCAATGTGATATCCCTGGAATTCATCAAGAGCCTGGGAACGTGGTGAACTCGGCATTCTCTTGCAGTGTACTGGTACACATCCAGGGTATACCATACCTCCCATGTTAACTTCACATGACTTCTCAGAGTTCAGGTCTCATTTGTTTATAATTCTTCCATATGAATTTGTCAACCTGACCATAAACACATCTGTGACCCCCATAAAAAGAATGACTTATCATGATTTGATCTAACCCTTATCCAAAACAATTACTGGAACTAAAACATTACAATCAGGATTTCAAGGTTGTATTTTGCATTACTGTACCATTTTCATCAAATAGAATTACTATTTCTTTCACCATATATTGAATGATTGAAAGTTCATCTGATTCTATCTTTTTGGCAAGAATGTTTTTCTAGGTACATTGAATAGGGTCAATATGGGGTCTATCCGTCATGTATGATACGTCAATCCCTTACAACATGGGGACTACGTGTGGGGAACCATTCAACCAAGTATTGAAAAGGAGAAAGTATATTACATGCATACTGTATCAGATTGACGGTATCATACTTGACAGACCTACCCAATATGGCAGACCTCGAACCTATAATAAGGCCAAAAAAAAAAAATGTGTTTGTTTCCGGTAACGGGCTCAAATTTTCCAGGGTCGGTCGGTCGGTTTTTTTTTTTTTTTTTTTTTTTTTTTTTTTTTATTTTTTTTATTCTCGAACCTCTTCCAGTGAGGAAAGTACCCATAATGGTTTACAGAATCTGGACCGGTTTGTGAAGCAGAGTTTCTTTCAACAGAAAATAAAGAAACAACTACATATTTTATTAAACGAAAGAAAATCTTTAATATGAAAACAGTAAATAAAACAGTAAAATACCACACAAAGTTAAACGGATCACTACTAGTAAATATAGCTGGACAGGCAGATCCTACACCGAAGCTCTCAAGTTTTGAAAGCTCCAATCAGTGCCAATGTGTGAGATTTGTCAAAAATGTAAAAAAAATTCTGTGGTTATAATTAACTGGTACCCAGTTTTCGCCACTTTTTGACAAAATGAATGCACGATTCTAAAATTGATAGGTCTGCATTACACGAGAAAATCAGTTATTTAAGAAGTGTTGGTCTGACAACAAGGGTATATTATTCATAGTTGAAAGTGTTTATATATTTTTTTTTTCAAGAATAAATAACTGGAGTTATGAACTGAGCACTTTTGGTGCCAATTTACAGGAGTTTGTTCCACTGACAAAATAAAAAAAATACTGTAGTTCCGCTTATGTATTGTGTAGGAAAGTGAAATAAGTTGTTGACTAGTCAAAAATTATAAATCTCATGCATAATATAACTTTAATACCTGTTTTGTGTCTTTCCCACCGAAATTCATATTCTACTTATCAACACATGTTCACCCAAACAGTAGAAAGTCATCTTCAATCTACACTACAGTGAATTCTGGGTATTCGGCAGAATTTTTCTATATTATATCAGGGATATCTTGGCTTTCACTTTGATCACCCATCAGTGGAACTCACTCAGACTGGCACCAGACAGGATTATAGTCCGCCTGGTGAATCATCATGGATATCTCTGATATGCAGTCATATGATTAAAAAAATAAAAATAAAAAAAATAATGAAATACCAAGCTTGTGGATGGCTCCCTTCTGTTTGGACGAACATGTGTTGATGAGTAGAATATGAATTTCGGCGGGGAAGGCACAAAATAGGCAAGTTATAGCCTATGCAGGAGATTTATAATTTTTGACAGGTCAACAACATATTTCATTATCCTACAAAATACATAAGCGTAACTTTTAATTTTGTCAGTGGAACAAATTCGTGTAAATTGGCGCCGAAAGTGCTCAGTTCAAAACTCCAGTTATTTTTCTTGAAAAAAAAATATATATATGTAAACACTTTCAACTATGAATAATATACCCACCAGGCCAATTTGCCGGAATCATCCCATTTGCCACTTTTCCCGGACCTGTTGACAGGTGTTGAATGACATCGTTGAACAGTTTGTCTTTATTGTTTGTTAAATACCTGACGTTGATCTGGTAACGTCCCCTCTTTTGACATTAAAATGTCAAAAGCACTCAGTTTCTGAGACTTTTCTGCGCAGTGATTGTTCAAGCAGGTGAAGAAAAAATGTTTTAGTCCAAACTCCTCAGAAATGCGTCTTACGCTTTCGTTTTCTAAATTTGACAGTTCCATTCGTTCACCATCAAAAACTCGCGCTCCTTGAATCAGTACTTCCGACTCTATACAACGGCAGTTACAGCCTTGTATTTGACAACGATGGAATAAGTTCACAAACAACTCATCGCTAATAACAGACAATAATTCCTTTGTCCGTATTCCTCAATGGGATAGATGGAAACCAACACCGGAGCTGTTCTGGCGGGCGGCCATGCCGCATGGCGACGATAAGGGAGATAACTATTCTTGAATTTCGGCCAAGGGAAATAACTCTTCCCGCAGATTTATAAAAAAAAAAAAAAAAGCATTGCCATTTCGGCATTCTTACGGTCGGTCGGGTTCCCGGAAACAGACAATTTTTTTTGTTACGCCTAATGCCAGTGTGAAAACACTTCGGTTAGGCCATTCAAAATATTATTTACGTTTACCGTAACCCGACCGACCCGAAAAAAACGTAGCTGCGCAAAAAAAAAATTGTCCAGCATATATTTTTTAACGTTTTCGAAAATCTGTAAAAATGTCTGTTTCAAGGGAAATAACTCCTCGCGCATCCCATAAGGGGAGTTTATTCTGTCTAGGGGTAGAATTTCGACGCAAAGACTCGCCTAAAATGGAACTTGCGGTTCGCGCAATCAAAGCTTAGCCTTATCAGTGTGGTGTTCATTCAGAGAGATTTATTCGACATTGCACGAAAATTTGAGTCAAATAGCTGACCTGTAATCAGAAAACTCTGAGATATCTTTTCGTCTTGCTGCAAAATGGACATGTTTTGATAACGTAGCGCGCAAACTACACCTCGGAAACCTTTGCTCGTTTATTTTTTGGAAGCCTTGAATCCTCTCTGTAAAGGTTCCCGATTGGCGCCAGATGGCGCGAGTGTGAATGCTAACACGTGGTCGTCAAACAGAAAGTACACGAGCGTGAAAATGAATCGTTTCTTCAGACATTGCCTGCAGGAGACCTGTCATGAACAACAGCAGCAACGTGGTCGACCCTTTACGTTGAAAACAGGCATTTCTTTAGAAGTCAGTTTATTTGAAGTCAAGATTTTAAATTTAACTGTACTGCACTTCTTGCTTATCTCTGTGGCTTTTTACCCCTCAGCCCATAGGGCTGTAGGGTCTTGTCGTTGGCATGTACGTCTGGTCGGCCGGCCGGACGGACGGCCGGCCGTCTGTCAACAATTTTTTGTCCGGGCTAGATCTCAGTTACTATTTGACTGACAGTTCTGATACTCACAGTGAATATCCCTAGTATCCCAGAGATGTGCACTGTCATGTTTATTCCGTGTTACGTCATTTCTTTACAGAGTTATGGCCCTTTGAAATTTCGCGTCACTAACTTTTGTCCGGGCTAGATCTCAGTTACTATTTGACCGACAGCTCTGATACTCACAGTGAATATCCCTAGTATCCCAGAGATGTGCACTGTCATGTTTATTCCGTGTTACGTCATTTCTTTACAGAGTTATGGCCCTTTGAAATTTCGCGTCACTAACTTTTGTCCGGGCTAGATCTCAGTTACTATTTGACTGACAGCTCTGATACTCACAGTGAATATCCCTAGTATCCCAGAGATGTGCACTGTCATGTTTATTCCGTGTTACGTCATTTCTTTACAGAGTTATGGCCCTTTGAAATTTCGCGTCACTAACTTTTGTCCGGGCTAGATCTCAGTTACTATTTGACCGACAGCTCTGATACTCACAGTGAATATCCCTAGTATCCGCCGGCCAGCCGGCCGGCCGGCCGTCTGTCAACAATTTTTTGTCCGGGCTAGATCTCAGTTACTATTTGACTGACAGTTCTGATACTCACAGTGAATATCCCTAGTATCCCAGAGATGTGCACTGTCATGTTTATTCCGTGTTACGTCATTTCTTTACAGAGTTATGGCCCTTTGAAATTTCGCGTCACTAACTTTTGTCAGGGCTAGATCTCAGTTACTATTTGACTGACAGCTCTGATACTCACAGTGAATATCCCTAGTATCCCAGACATGTGCACTGTCATGTTTATTTCGTGTTAAGTCATTTCTTTACAGAGTTATGGCCCTTTGAAATTTTTCGTCACTAACTTTTGTCCGGGCTAGATCTCAGTTACTATTTGACTGACAGCTCTGATACTCACAGTGAATATCCCTAGTATCCCAGACATGTGCACTGTCATGTTTATTTCTTGTTACGTCATTTCTTAACAGAGTTATGGCCCTTTGAAATTTTCCGTCACTAACTTTTGTCCGGGCCAGATCTCAGTTACTATTTGACTGACAGCTCTGATACTCACAGTGAATATCCCTAGTATCCCAGAGATGTGCACTGTCATGTTTATTTCGTGTTACGTCATTTCTGTACAGAGTTATGGCCCTTTGAAATTTTCCGTCACTAACTTTTGTCCGGGCTAGATCTCAGTTACAATTTGACTGACAGCTCTGATACTCACAGTGAATATCCCTAGTAACCCAGAGATGTTGAGTACTACACACACACACTCGACTCTTCCCTGGAATAGATCTTCATCTATGAAGAACTATTCACCAGATCTTTACTAACTTTTCTTGAGGTATCGATCCACACAGTCTTGGATCGATATCCCTTCACAGGATTGATGACTGAAGCCGGTACTAGCAAATACTAATCGTTGAGTATTCTCTTGAATCAACATTAATACATATGTGGGTAAATAAATTTGACAGAATTCAGCAGATTTTTATGTCAACCTGTTATTCGCTGGACATATTGTGCTGAGGGGTCAAAGCACCTTTTAGGTGCAGCCTCATGTTAATTTTTGTTGGTAATTTAGATCTTTCACTGTAAAAAACATCGCGCTATGAAATGAAAAATATGTGAGACAAAAATATCAGGAATTTCCTTATTTTTTAATATTTTTGCATATCTGTTCAAATTTTTACTACCCAATACAAAATATTGAGGTTTTTTTATGCTCAAATTGAGTTTTTCCAAGTTTTTACGGCCCATCCACAAGCTGATATTGAGTTTTTGGATATTTTTACTACCCTACCAATTAAGATATTAACAAATAATTTCTGTAATACTGAAGTCAAACACCACATAAACCCACAAACTGTCAACAGGTCTGGCACACTTCACCTCTGATACATTTTACTGTAAAATCCAAATATAATTAAACGTTAATAACGCATTCAGGTGAAGCTGGTAACGTGTTTTAGTTAGTTCTTACGTATCATAGATATTTATAATGAAATACTGAAATAAAATTTTAAGAAGTTTTCTGTTGGTTAATGTTTAACTTGAGAAATATAATGAAGACATTAAATTTGGACATAAATTAAAAACATTGTGTGATGGAAAAGAATCTAGTCCAATGGTACAGGCCATGACATTAGAGATCATTGCGTAACCCCCAAAAAGGTTACGGGTACTGCAGGTGTGTAACCTATTGGTTAGGTTACGCCAAACTTGACTGCGTGAAAAGGTTACGCAGAATTTAACAAAATGCTGGATGTCATCAATGTAAGCAACCGCCAGAACCTGGGTTAAATGGACTCTGTCGCCACATGGACTCTGTCGCCACTTTATTCAAGATTCCTGTTTTCGTCCTTACAACGATTAAAAAAGTTTTATAATTATAATAAAACAGTGTATTTTTTATTATTAAATCATTTTGGTTAAGGCATTTAGCAATATTTCGACCATAATCTGAATATAGTTTGTGTGATGGTGAATACTGACAGGTCAGTCTTTGGAGATTCACAAATTACGAAAGTATAAAAACGAAAACTGGACTCCGCATAAGCTCCTTCTGTCATGTACGTCAATGAAAAGAGTTTTCTTTTCAAATTTTAACTTTACAACACAGCCGGTAGTTTTATTTCAAAGTGTATCGCACTACTATCAGCGAAGAAAAACACATGGTAAATTTGTTCTCGTATTCCCGTCGTCCCGCCAACTGAAACAGAAAGCACGTGGAGTTTGTCGTGTCTATGTAGTCTCTTGCTCAAGTTCATGTTGGGCTGCAGAGTTGCTCTTCACAGGTTGTACAGATTTCCTGTCAATCAGCGACCAATGGGAGCGCTTGATTTGGTGTTAGCCAATCTTCTGTTGTAAAGCACGTGTCGCAGACTGTGTGCGCCCTATGACTGTAGTCGAGACCCTGTCGTTATATCGTCGTCATCGTGATCTGCGCATGTCTCACACCTGAGTTTACTTCCGCTTTCTGTATCAAGCGTGTTATTGGCAAAACTTTGGCAATTATTTCTAGAACTGAAAATCCCCAAACATTCGAAGCCAGATTGTCGGAAGGATCGGCGATGGATTTCACATCATTGAAATAATTTGCACCATTTCGAGGATTGAGTTTTCGTCAAAAATATTGAGTATTTCTTGCCCAAAACGTACACTTTTGAGTTTTTACCCCTCGGCCAACTTTGGCCTAGGGGTATTGTCGTCATCATGTACGGCTGTACGTCCGTTACCGCGATATCTACAGAACCGTTTCATGCATGGCAACCAAACTTGTTACATCTATTTATCTTCACGTAAATCAGAAGCCTATCGAAAATGAGTCATCTCGGACAATATTTTGCAGAGTTATGCCCCTTTTTACAAATACAGTTGATACAGTTGTTTCTCTTGACCTGAACTAGATGCCTATCGGAAATGAGTCGTGTCAGAAAGTATTTTGCAGAGTTATGCCCCTTGTCTAATAAAATCCACTAATTCCTATGTTAAGTTGGCATATAATTTCTATATCATGTTTGTATACTATCACATTTATTACCCCTCGGGCAAATTTTGCCCGAAGGGTATTGTCGTCGTCAGCGTCGTCTGTCCGTCCGTCTGTCCGTCTGTCTGTCCATCTTTCTTGTGAACACGATATCTCAAGAAGAATTATAGCAAGGCATTGTGAATTGATACCACATATGTATTGGGTGAAGGATCAGAAGCCTATTAAAAATGACTGACCTTGACCTATTTTATCAAGGTCAAATTCTAGTATTTGCTATATTTTTTGAAGGATTGAAGCTAGGGTCTCCAAATTCATATTATATATGCAGCTCGTGATTGACTAGAAGTCTATGCCAGTTGACTGACCTTGACCTATTTTTTATAGGTCATATACTGTTTATTGTGATATAAGATGAAGAAATAAAACTAGGCTTTCCAAATTAATACTATATATACATCTGGCGAAGGTCCAGAGGTGTACTGAAGATGACTGACCTTGACCTATTTTATCAAGGTCAAATTATAGTATTTGCTATATTTTTTTAAGGATTGAAGCTAGGGTCTCCAAATTCATATTACTTATGTAACTGGTGATTGGCTAGAAGCCTATCCCAGTTGACTGACCTTGACCTATTTTTTCAATGTCATATACGGTTTATTATGGTCTAACATGAAGAAATATATCCATGGTTTCCATATTGATACTATGTATACACCTGGTGAAGGACCAGAGGTGTACTGGAGATGACTGACCTTGACCTATTTTATCAAGGTCAAATTTTAGTATTTGCTATATTTTTGGAAGGATTGAAGCTGGGGTCTCCAAATTCATATTACTCATGCAACTCGTGACTGACTAGAAGCCTATCCCAGTTGACTGACCTTGACCTATTTTTTATAGGTCATATACTGTTTATTATGGTCTAACATGAAGAATATAGCTAGGCTTTTCAAATTAATACCATGTGTACATCTGGTGAATGATGCTCCAAAGGTATGCTGAAGATGGCTGACCTTGACCTATTTTATCCTTGACCTATTTTATCCAAGTCAGATTCTGTTTAGTACAATATTCTATGTAAGATTATATCTACATTGTACAAATTTATATCACTTATGGCTGGACCTGAAGACGAATGAAGAATATCACTGACCTTGACCTATTTTTAAAAGGTCAAATTATATATGTTAAGTTTAAGATCTCCAAATTCATGTTCCCTTTGCGATTAGAATTGACTTGAAAATTTTTGAAGATGACTGACCTTGATCTATATTTCCAAGATAAAATTACTTGATTGGATTATAAGCTTTTTAAAAGAGTATATTTAGAGCTAAGAATTCGGTCATGCTCTACCAGAACCTCCGGCCTTGGCAAAAGCTGAACTACAGTCAACCCTAGTAGATCACATTTTTGTTATCTAGTTCTAAAAATACACTGATGATGTTATACAATGCATGATTGCTGGGTGTAGACAATAACTGATAGCCGAGGGGTATTGAAGCCCATGGGCTATTTTTTATTGATTGGATGACTGATTTATTCTCTTACACAATGCGAAGAATGCCTGCAAATCTGTTTTGAAAATGACACTAGATGCCTATCGAAAATGAGTCGTGTCAGAAAGTATTTTGCAGAGTTATGCCCCTTGTCTAACAAAATCCACTAATTCCTATGTTAAGTTTGCATATTATTTCTATATCATGTTAGTATACTATCACATTTATTTATTGATTGGATGACTGATTTATTGATTTATTCTCTTAGACAATGCGAAGAATGCTTGCAAATCTGTTTTGAAAATGACATACATGTGCCATTTAGTATACATGTACTGTATTTATCTAGCCATGTGTACTGTTGTTTTGGTGAGACATCGATACAGCTTTTTCAATTTATTCCAGAAACAAATTAATTTAAGGGGAGGAAAACTTTTTTTTTTTCAAAGAAAGTACACTTACAATACCAGGGGTAAATATTTCTTCCCACAAGCCAATCAATTGGTAGAGACACCCTTACATTATAATAGCTGGGGTTCAGAGCCGAGGGGTTTCGATAGCGCAGCTTCATGTTTACTGTCTGTATTCAGTTTTTGACATTTTCTTACTACCGTTTAACCTTAGTAAGAATGGACGTCTATGAATCCCTGCTGTTATAAATCCATGGCAAACTGTCAGGCCTTCTCTTTATAAGGCTCATTAATAATAATTGTTTGTTTTATGTTAACATCAACTGCTTGACAGGAAATGGGGCAGGTGGCCAGATTTTATTTATATCTTTTGTCTTGCAATCCAGAGTATATACATGTATACTTACCACATAGAAAAAATGTTAGGTTGAATACAGCTCATCAATGGAGATAACCAACCACTCACCTGAACTAAGGCAAAAAAAAAAAAAAAAAAGGCAAAAAAAAAAAAAACCTACCTACCTACCCACCTTTTTATACGCCCGCCAAAAGGCGGACGTATTATGTGATGGCGGTTTCCGTCCGTCTGTCCGTGTGTCCGTCCGTCCCCCGTGTCCGGTCTATATCTGGGACAGTTTTCTATCTACAGCTCTAATTTTTGGTGAGTGGATACCCTACGGGGAGACGATGTGTCGCGTACCAAAATGAAGGTCAAGGTCAGAGGTCAAAGGTCACTGGCCTGAAAAACTGGAAATCACTGAAGGGTTCGTGTCCGGTCTATATCTGTGAACGTTTTTTATCCACAGTTGCAATTTTTTGTGAGTGGATACGCTAGGTGGAGACGATGTGTCGCGTACCAAAATTGAGGTCGAGGTCAGAGGTCAAAGGTCACTGTTGCCTAAAATCAGGAAACCATTGATCATTGACAGTTTTCTATCTACAGTTCTAATTTTTGGTGAGTGGATGCCCTAGGGGGGAACGATGTGTTGCATACGAAATGTAGGTCGAGGTCAGAGGTCAAAGGTCAGTGTGACGGAAAAATCAGGAAATCATTAAAAAATACTAATTTTTTGTGAGTGGATTCAATAGGGGGAAATGAGGTGTCGCATACCAAAATATAGGTCAAGGTCGAAGGTCAAAGGTCACGGACCCAAAAATCAGGAAATTATAAAAAATAACATTTTTTTGTGCGAGTAGATACATTAGGGGGACACAATGTGTCACTTATCAAAATGTAGGTCAAGGTCAAAGGTCAAGGTCACTGTGACCCCAAAATCATAAAATTGTTATAAATCATGATTTTTTGAGTCCATTGAGAAATTACAGGTAGCCGTTTTGTCATGTACCAAAATTTAGATCCAGGTCAATAGTCAAGATCACTGTGACACCAGAATCAAGGTCAAAGGTCAGTGTGACCTAAAAATCAGGAAATCATTAAAAATTACTAATATTTGCTGAGTGTATTCAATAGGGGGAAATGAAGTGTCGCATACTAAAAATTAGGTCAAGGTCAAAGGTCACTGTGACCCCAAAATCAGGAAATTATTAAAAATAACATTTTTTTTGTGTCAGTAGATACATTAGGGGGATATGTCACATACCAAAATGTAGGTCAACGGTCAAGGTCACTGACCCCAAAATCGTTAATGTTAAAGATCATGATTTTTTGTGTCTATTGCGAAATTACGGGGAGATGGTTTGTCATGTACAAAAATTTAGGTCAGGGTCAATAGTCAAGGTCACTGTGACTCCAGAATCAAGAAATCTTTGAAAATTACTTTGTTTTGTGTCCGTAGATTCATTAGGGGGACATGATGTGTCACATACCAAAATGTAGGTCAAGGCCGAACGTCAAGGTCACTGTGACCCACAAAATCATGAAATTCATAAAAATCATGATTTTTTTGTGTCCATTGATACATTGACGGAAGCAAAGTGTCGTGTACCAAAATTTAGGTCAAGGTCAAGGTAACTGTGACCCCAAAATCAGGAAATCACATTTTTATATGCCTGTCGAAGACTAGGTCATGTAATGCGATGTTGCGTTCTGTCCATTCATCCATTAACATTTGTTGTCCATGCGATATCTCTAGTCTCAAGGTATGGAATGGTACCAAACTTTGAGTATACCTTGCTCGCATGGCAAAGAGGAGCCATACATTTTGAGATCAATTTGTCCAAGGTCAAGGTCACAGTCCTTCAAAACTGAATGAAGTTTAGCTGACCATATGTGTCAGGTTGGAATATTCAGAGTTCTCTCCCCTACATGTATATGGCATTCGTCCTGTGGAGTTGTCTCCCATATTTGAAACCGCTACATTTAGGTAAACTGTTGTGAAATAAAAACCATACATGTATTTAGTAATTTAACGGGGAGAGAGGTCCTTTATGAACTTCATACCTCTTTATTAACTCAAGAACAAATGTTTACTTCATCAGTTTCTTCTTCCTTCAGGAAAAATTATCTCGTCTGAAAGGAATCCATTTGCAGGAAAACTACTATTTTCGTGTTTGACTATTGTCGATTTCAGTGTGGGATATGTGAGCTCTCAGGTCTTGCTTCAAGGTCAACTAGTTACCAAGAGTTAAGCTCGTTAGTTTATCATTCAATATAAGATGTTATATATGTTACATTCTCAGAAGCACAAAATTGTAGGCTAGCTACCAATTGGAATCAAGGCTATCAAACAACCTTGAAATTTGGACCAATGTTGTAATTCCAGATACACGGGCGTATATTGAAGCCCCTTGGGCTCTTGTTCAAATTGCGTTACAGTAAACACATTTTTTTTTTAGAATGGCCTTAATAATATAATATTATGTTGTTACAGGTTGGAGTCAGACGTTATTTAGTGTTATTTGTATATTTTGATGGATCAAGACCACCTACATAAACGTATATAATTGCAAGTACATACACTATCAGGTTAATCATCAGTGGCACCCAATACACAGGTATCCTGATACAGCCAATTATCCTACTCTGTAGACTACTGTAGTACCTGCAATTTGTTCATCCAATTTGATCCATTCAGACTTCCCATACATGAATCATGATTTGGTCTACTCTTGGTATATACTGATTGGTTTGTTAGATTATTATAGAGTTGAGTGAGAACTACATGTACCTTATCATGGGAAATGTTACCTGTTCAGGATGAACTGGGGTACCTGGGGTCGACCAGGTCAATGATGTGGGTTATATGACCTGGTGGATGAAGCTGGCAGGCAAGTGCCCCAAGTTTCACAACAGAATCACCCCCCTGTTCATGGATAGAACATGATTAACACAGTTCATTCACATGTGTTTATTTCAATTACATGTATGTAATATTAGGATTTCTACGATACCTACATGTGAATATCTTGAAAGAATTTAAATTCTACTTTGTTCATTTCTATGCCTTTTCAATGGATTTGGAAAAAATACTAAGCCTGGATAGTCCATTTGACTATAGGTCCTCAAAATTCCTTAATGCTGAACACTAGATATAAAGTTTTTAATCCCTCAGCCAAATTTGGTCTTGGTGTATTGTCATCACCATGACATCTGACATACACAAAAACCATCATAATCATACTGAGAACAACAAGATTGCACAAATAGACTGATGCTTGATTTATGGTGCTAAAACACTGTATGTAGGAAATTGCATCAATAGTTTAGTGAGAATACGATACTTGGTTTCATATATCCTATTCACTATTAATGTACACGCGAGAGATTACATTTGATGTGGTGCTATGTTACTGCCTATTCTGAGTAAATGCTGTTGTGTACAATTCAAAGATGAACTGATATATATTCAGAGAGTAGTGCCTATATCATAGTCCAATACTGCATGTACATGTAGAATATCTCCCTTGCTGATATATGGCCTATATATCACCAACACGCTGTCACTTATATTGCCTTCAAATTGCCAATTGATTTTTTAACTGAACTTGTTTTGATTAATGACACAGTATGGCCATCTCGGTTCCAATCAACCATAACTGCAGTTGTCTGGTTACGTAAAACATTTAATCTCTAGGATATGTTCGGAGAGTTATCGCGTTAAGTCTACAGATCAATATTTGATGGACAGCATAATTCCAATTCCTGCTCGTCACAGGTGCTGTGATTATTTACCTCAGTACCTTCACACACCCTATTAAATTAAGGGTGAAATTGGAACCTCAGCTCTCGGGTAGTTTTTTGCTAAATGTATATTCCTTCCTTTTTGCTGATTTCATCTGCTGCCATATCCCAACAGCCGAAAATCACAACTTTCTCCAAAATTTAAAATGTTCTTCTAATGCTTTGGATTCTGCCTGTGTGTCAGTGTGTACATCAAGGTACAATTGTGACAAAGTTGGTACATTACATGTACCTTGAAAAGCCTTGAAAATGACAATTTAGAATTCAAGGTCATTTCATCGCTAGTATTGTATAAAATATAACCAGTTCCATGATATCCCGCCAGGCCAGTTTGCCTGTATATCATATCTGGCTAACTCTTCATGTATATATGTAATAACTATTAAATTGTGTTGGTTTGTAAATGATTGATTGGAGAATGGACAATGAACAAGACAGTTGGCATATACATGTACATGTGAATTGTGACTTTGTGTCCATCTGACTTATTTTCTGTGATAGTGTATTAGTCATCTGTGTTATATGTTATATGTTCATGATATAATGATTAGTGGTATTACCGTACAATTCACAGTCCACACATGTATCACCAGCCCCAGGTGGTCTTGTGTAATGACAAAAACACCCCTGCGCCAGTAATTTCTCATATTGTCTGAATTTCTGATTATATTTAGCACTTTTTTTGGTCTATTTTAACATGGTTATATGCCTATACATTTTAGTTACGAATCATCGATGAAATCTCAGGTAGCCTTAAACTGAACCCTCCTTATATATGGAGTGATAATTAATAAAATTGATGTATTTTATCTTCATTAATTTCAGGAACTAGCCACTCTGACCAAAGAGCTGAATCTGGTCAGAGAAACACTGCTGGAAAGAGAAGAAGAAATAAGTGAATTAAAAGCTGAAAGAAATAATACTAGGGTAAGTACAGTGAAATTGCTGGTATTGCTATAGATGAAGTATTCTTGCATAAAATTATTTTGACAATATTTACTGCATATATCACGCCTAACATAAATATTCACATTTGTTGCACATATCTTTGCCGAAATGAAATTCATCAAGCATCTGATCATCATTTGTTGTACATTGTCCAACTGTACTAAATACTGATGTAGCTGTTTGTGAAAGTGTACCTTGTCCTCTAGAAATACGAAAATGTAAGAAATAGTTCTGTTTATTGTGACTGTCACTGAGAACATTGTCATGGTGACAGGTTATGTGGACTGGAAAACAATGTCCTAAGAGCCTGGGAGGACTACTGTCATCCACACGACTCCCTTTCCCCAACAGTTATAGTTATCCAAAACATCTTCTTGCACAGTCAATGTGACAGACTGTAAATGAGAACTGGGTAACGAACCATGGCTGCATTGGCATGAAACTAAATATGTGCAGAATCAATCATGTTCTCGTCAGATGATCAGAAAGAAATAAATCATTTTTTTCTAGTTTGGGCATGATGGTTGCTCTTCGCTCTTTCCTGTTCTTTTGTACCAGTTTTGATAGAGTTCTGCTTATATTCAGTGGTTATTCACTTGTTCATCAGGTGTGAGCTACATTACCTCCAGAGAGAAAAGGGGCCACCCTTTGATGTTGATTTCAGTGTTTTGTACCCGTCTTCTAGAGACAGCCTTAGTAATGGCAGCTCACCTCCGCCCAACTCTCATTATTGTTACTGTTTGTTTGTATTCTCTCTGAGAGAGGTTGGGGCAGTCGCTGATCAATTTGTGACGTCTATTGACAAATGTCGTGAGAAACTGATGAGGATTCTGTGATGACACTGCATCTGCAGACCTGTTATGAAACCTGCCATGCCTGGGTATCTCTTCTTCAACTTGCAGCACAGAAAAAGACTTCTTAATTAGTCTGAGCTTCCTCCAACCCTTGAAGGCTTTCACCCAGATCTATGATGGTTTAATATCTGATAGATTTTCTGGCTTACAGTTGGAGTACTTACCCCCCTTGAAAATGTGTATTTTCGATGATACGAGGCTGTGTGGGTACTCATGTCTTGGTAAAAAATTCTTTAAAAATCATTCGGCCATTTTACTGCACTTACCTCACATACATGTATGTACATTCATTAATAAATAATTTCCTTTCATGGTCACTGCCCCCACAATTAGGATTCCTGCTGCAGCTAAATTCTTGTGGCATTGAAATATTCTCCATTTAACACAATGTGCTGAGAGAAAGATACTTTTGCTACAGCATTGGCCTTAAGCTGAGCTAACGGCCTCAGTTGCCTGTCAGCTCAGGGGCTAGCTTTCGTGTGGTTTCAGCGCACACGGTGAGCAAAAGTTTCACGAAATTGATTTCAGTTCCCGCATAACGTCTTCTTCAAGACCATTTTGAAGAGTCGTGCGTATGAATCGCGTGAAAATAACATGCGATTCACTGGCCGGTCCAAGAAAACTGCTGAGCTGTTGGCTTGCGTTCGCCGCACACGCTGAGGATTTGGCCTCGCGAGGCGAAATTATCAAACAAGTTTGATATTTTTCCCCCGGCCTCTCGAGGCCAAAAACTCACCAAAAACTGCCCGCACACGAGAGCTAGCCCCTGAGCTGACAGGCAATTGAGGCCGTCAGCTCAGCTGATAGCTCTCGTGTGCGCCGGGCTTTAGCATTGCTGATTGCTGTGGCTAATTGAGGGGACTGTTGTCAGCTCAATTTTGACCAGATGGGTGTCATTCAAAAGCTGTTACAAGCGATTTAATTTCTGTTTTGCTAATGAACATTTTTTGAATGGCACAGATGTAAATTGCATTGACCTTGCCATTGATTTTGCATGGCCAGCTGATGAGCCGAACAGCACAAGGCACATGCATGCATTACAGCTTATAATACAGCTTTGTGCATGACTCGGATATACTGGAGATGTACAGTGGTCGAAATTTGAATTTTTTTTCCATAGCCATTTGGCTACCAGACATAACAAATTATTCGCCAAGTTGGTGAGGAGATAATTTTTCCACTCGCCGAAGGTTGAGCTATTTAGTGATCATGCAATTGCCTCAGCTGTGCTATTTCACTGTGTTGGTAGAGCAAGAATGCTTGTAGTAGCATCCATGAAAATGAGAGTTCACTCAGCGCTGAACACCGACAAACAGACAGACATCCGGCCATTCGCTGCCATTATCTCACATGATGACCGCATTCTCAGCTAATCAGCTTTGCGATACTAACAGAGCCTGAGCGAGGTCAATTTGATCTCGGTATCGAAGAATGATGACATCTCTATCCAATCAAATCCTTCGCTATTGTTGGTTATTTGTTAAATCAGTCATAAGTCGAAAGAGCCGGAAATGACCTTTAAAATGAGACCAATATCTCCCACATTCTACTGCAGGAAACAGGATTCAGATTGCGTTGAAAATGGTAAAAAAATAGCAAATTCTTTGCCGATTTTCTCAATTTTCACCACAAGGAAGGTACGTCTTCAATAAAATAAACTTGTTATATGTTTATTGCATGATTTACAATAAAATTTGAACGTATATTGTCGCCTATTTCCTTGTCCAACAATGTGGACGGCCGACGACCTCGCACTTGACAAACATTTTACTGTGCGGTGATTTTTTTACACGGTGGACAATTGCGGCCGGTTTCGGAGTATATACGGTGCCGGCCGGGTTTGGCCAGTATAAATACGAAAGGACACGTAGCACTGAGCAGATGGCGATAAACGATACTGGAGGACAACAATTTATTCGACATTTTGGCAACAACTAGAACTAGAATTTCCTGTCGCAATATAGGAATTTTTATTCGCCGAGTTGGCGAGCGTGATTTTCGACCCCTGGATGTATAGATTGCAGTCAATCACAACAGAAGAATGGGTCATTCATGTTGAAAAATGAAATAAAATTACTAAATAACTGGCATATTATAGAATGAAACTGATCTTTTCAAAATGGGGCTGACCATGAAGGGAAATTATTCATTAATGAATAGGCTATATGTAAGGTAAGTGCAGCTGATTGGCTGAATGAGTTGCAAAGAAGTGTTTACCAAGATAAGGGTACCCAAGCTGAAGCAGCCTCGTGTTCATCAAAAAATATGCTTTTTCATGGCGATAACTCTCTAACCCTACATGTAATCCAGACAATCTATCAGGTATTAACCATTGTCTGGGTTAGAGGAAGCCCTGAGTACTACATGCTCTATTTGACCTAACAGTCTCCATGCAATGTAACATTCACTATTAAATGGCACCTTCAAGAGAAATCTAGATGAAAACCAACACTTGAAGCGGACAGTAAATATGATTGCCCTCAATAGCCTGTGGTTGAATTCTGGCCTATGAGATGACATTGACTGATACCCCTGTCAGCTTCTACCCCTTCACAGCTAATCACCGAGTAATGAAGCATTTCCCATTGACAAGATCACTTTATGATACGGATAGACTGGCTAGGGGTTAAAGGTACAAGGGATGTTGCAGTAAAGTGTAAATGGGGATTTCCTCAGAGCTGTGAGCTAGCATATGATCAGATCAATGTAAATGACAGAAGAGAGATAAGTCTGGTGGAATGGCTCAGATTGTATCATGTTTAAAGTACCATACAGCATTGGTACAGTACATATTTGAAATGATAGTCACTGGGTAGTAATTTGAACAAGTGGCTGGCTCTAATGTTTATGTGAACAGGGTACATTTAGTAAAGGTCATAGGATGTACATCCCTTATCCATCATCATCATCAGAATATGACAGGAAGGATTTTATATGCTAACACAACATATAACACGTGTTCATGTCCTTGCAAGAGTAACGCTTGTGTGATATTATGCTATTAAACTGTTTTTTCATGTTAAATGGTCGATTTATCATGTGAATTATGGAGATACAATGTACACGTTATATGGTAAGAGACGGAATCTTTTGTCACTGTCATTGTACATACATTTACTCCATCTCAGCAAATCAAATCTCAGATTTTTTGTTGCAAATTGCACATAATCCAGATTTAGTGAGAGATTTGTTAGTTGGGTTTTTGTCCCTCAATGCCTGAAGAGCTAAAGGGGTACTACAGTATTGGGGTCCAGACGGACGTGTGTCTGTGCATCGGGAGGACTTTGTTTCCAGACCATAACTTCTGGAAAACTGAGCAGATTCTTTTCAAATTTGGTATGTGGGTACCTCGCCTCAAGATCTCGCTCGGGATTGTTTTTCATGCCGATCCGCCTATAGGTGGCTCCACCTGGGGGCCAAGTTAAAATTTTGTTTCTGGACAATAACTTTTCAAAACCTGAACATGTTCTCTCCAAATTTAGTATGTAGGTACCTTGCCCTTGACCTAAATTTGTGCTGTATCTCTAGTTTTGGGCTATGGAATGTGGTTTTTGATCAAACTTTGGGTATGGTACATGTATAACATAACCTTAGGGGAACAATCCTATTGATTTGAGGTCTAACACTAAACAGTCAAGATCAAGGGTCACTGAATCCCCAAAACCATTCAACGCTGCATAGTGAATTTGATCAAATCTTATTCCATGTGGTCCCAGAGGCATGTCATTTCCATGTGCTCATCTGAGTAGACTAGAGTCATTTATGAGGCCATCATCATGATAATATGAGGTGGAAATAGTATTAGAGAATGAACACATAAGATGATCAACATGGAATAATTTGTATTTGATGTAATAAGGACCATTTTGGTTCTGTTTTTGTGCTCAGTGTTATTTTTGGCAATGTCGTGGCACCATGATCCATCAGGGAATATTGCCTGGTATAAACACGGAAATAGTTGCTGTACAGAATCGTCTGTGTAGACATGCTTATACATACAGAAAAGGTGAGAGTGTTATGATGGAGTGGTATGGTCCTATAGTCTCGGCATAACTGGACTCTGGCCAATCTTATAGACGGCACTGCTGACGCCAATGGTAATGAGGTAAATATCACATACTGCTTTCAGCGACCATACCACATGCTTCTATTTACCCCTCATCTAGTTAATTGATTTCCACTTATTTCCTATTATATCAACTAGTGCTAATGCATAAAACTCTTGGCTAGAGTTTGACAAGGGAATTCTTGGGTGGAGTTCCCTCCCTTGTGGTAGGGTGAAGGGAAGGGCCACGATCACTCATTGTTTACTCCCTTGTGCCTGACGAGGGTAGAGGTTCATGGTTTTGGCAAGCATCAGTAATGGTTGACATGTCCCAATCTGCCTTCAATTACTACCTCATCACACTAGACATGAACTGTATTAAGCTTTAGAAAATATTGGCGATAACCTTGTTCTGTTATTTTATCAGCTATAAATCATTGTCTTTGTATATACCCATCATCAATCTGGGCCACAGTCTAATTTTTGGGCTGACCATAATATTAGGGCGATTCCACGACAGAGAGTGAAAGTTGCTCAAATTTCAAACTGCTAGGATTGGGACATCTGTTGATTTTTTGTATCAACCAGTACCTGAACTAAGACAAAATGAAGTTTTTGTCACTGATTGGTCCACATTCTAGAAAAAATACCATTGAAACACCTAGCAAACTCGGACAGCCATAAAATGTGATTTTCTAGTAGGCCTCAAAATAAGATGTATAATCTGAAGTATTCCTCTCAGTTTGGTTATATCTGATGTTAGTAATTAACAATGGTGTATTCTAACATGCAAACTTGCCAAATTTGCGAAGTTGGCAAGACTTTGTCATTTTCACTCAATATTCAATCCGATTATCACAATGTAACTTACGTGACAAATTTTCATGGGTCATTTTGTCAAGAGATAATATAGGCAATATATATAAAAAACCTCTTCCATCAATGAAACTACCTCATGTCTACTAGGAACATACACCTCTTAACTTGGTAAAAAACAAATAGTTGAATAGAAATTCAGAGGGGTGAAGTTGTGTAACTTACGTAACATGTCACGTAAGTTACAAAAATTGTCACGTAAGTTACATATACGAAACTATGTAAACTAGGAAGAATTTTTTGTCAAAAGCAAATCCAACTATTAAGTATTTCTAACATTGTACCCACTAAAAGTATACAATTAAGATATTCTAAACTGTCCTTGCAGACTAAGTAAAGGGTCCAATTCCATAAACAATTCCAATGTTTTCACTGAAAATATGGTAATGAGTTTGGTAATTAATTAGAGAATAATGAACAGTTAAGTATCCCAAAAATTGTATAAGTACATTGTATTTTTCAATTTCTAAACATTTATGGAAGTATTTCCTGAATAAATAGCCCAGAAACCCATCCCATGTAACTTACGTGACACACATTTGTAACTTACGTGACACTGGTTAACAATTTTTACAACCCTTGTGGTAAAATATGGCAAAGTGACGGATGGCAACTATACACATACCTACTAAGTCATTGTTCAAGCTATCGCCATAGGTGAGAACTTTTAAGATTCTTCCAACCAAATCAGAGAATTATTAACATACATCAAATGAACCAAAACTGCCCTAATCCTCTGAGTAACTTACGTGACACTTTTTTAATTAAGCCCAGATGCTAATTAATTTGATTGAAATTACTCGAAAACCCATTCATAGTATAAGAAAATACTTTTATTTAAGTGATTTGTTTTGTTATTGGTGTAGCCATGGCTGTTAATTGTGGCAGATGCTACAAATGCATCCCCAGCGGGAATGAAAATGTAACTTACGTGACATGGAATTGCCCAATACATGTATCAGGCCTTGCATTCTAGAAATAAGACGGGGCTGATCAATAGGCCCCGTCTTGCAGGGTCACGGGGCTGATTTTTGGCCATCGGGGCTGATTTCAAATTTCACCACACGACAATGTATTATTGGTCATATTATATCAACCAAACCTTTGTAAGATCGTTTTACCGGTGTCGTAATTCATTCTGTTTTCTTCTCTGGTGTAAAGTTTTACGACGGAAAATGGCAGGGAAAACAACTCCACACGGCATGGCTCCGTGCTACGATAGATTTTGTGGATGTGTAGCGCCGCGCGCGATGACCCAGCTGTCAAACGGAGCCAGAGCTATAGTCCAGGAGATAGCATACACTGCGCAGAGCACGGAGCCTCGCGGTTAACTGTTATTTCATGAATGGGGAATGAACTGCAGATGATGGGAATTTCTATACTGTAAATCGGTCACTGATTGGCTGATCGCCATGATGGCGGTTTTCCATATTAGGGAATCGATGGTTCAGGCTAAGAGGGGTCCATTTTTCGATGCATCATATTCGTCGTCGCTGTATGTACCCAACAAGCACAAGTCGTCAAGACAGACATGACAGAAGACACAGTATTAGCCCTAGTCCTGTCGGACAGTTTTTCGCTGGTCGAAGTGTGAGTGCCAGGCTGTCAAGCAAAGTTGAACTGTTCAAATTGGGCTCAAAAAATGTCGACTGTCTGATCGTTGGAATTGATAAATAAATTGAAATAATGGATGGTATCTGATGCACGATACATTAATTTGAAACCCGGAGCATACATTCAGAACATATTTGGCATTTTACAGCTTTAGAAATGTATAGGAATCGCAGTTCAGCAAAAATAGTGTACCGTAAACTCACGCATGAATTTTATCATGTTCAGAATATTACCGATGGATGGTCTGTTTTGCTTCATCTCGACTAAATAACTCGTCTAAATTCTTATAGATGTCACGGTATGTATTCCTGGTTACTCGTAGCATAACGAATATTGAATATTTATTAAGCATTCCAAGTAAATCGGGAAAAATCCTTTTGTTTATGCGACGTGTGGCTTCCCTCAGCGAAACCAAGCGCCATTCTGACTCCGTCGAATTCGGTCATGGCGCATGCGTAACTTAACGATATTTTATGTTAATGAGCAGTTGGAGCAGTTTGACCAATCAGGAAGTTGGGTTACGTCAGGTGATAAGCATTTTCGCGGGTTTATTGGGGTTGAATGGAAAGGATTCGAAACACATGACATATTTTCACCCTATAAAATGGATACATTTTTACTACGTAACAAAATAAGTTTGCACGGCAATGAAAGCAGAGTTGTTGCCCTTCAATTTGAGATCTTTAACGTGGGGTGTGGCTTCCGGGATTTCATTGCAAAAGCTTGTAAACAAGGTGTATTTTTACACGTTTCAACAAACTTTTCTGAATAAATGACGCTCTGTTTTACATTTGTAGATGATCTTCACATAATTAAGTGTCTTTTTAGTAATAAACACCGAACTCACGTGAAATAATTAATGAAATAATATGTTTTAGTTGGAGTAAGCCGTGCTTTGTTTGATTCTTCCACACGTGGCTCCAAATTGTTTCGAAAAACGATCAAACGCCTGATGGTTTCTCGGAACGTATATATCCGGAGTCGACACTGGCAACTTGACAGTCGAGCAACGTGTATACACGGGGTTGACAGGACAAGGGCTAGGATTAGATTTGTTCCACGAAGATATGGAAATATACTCACTGGACTGATTTGACGGGGCCGATAAAAAATCCTCATGAAAAGTGCTCGCGGGGTCGATCACGGGGCCCCGTCAAAATGCAAGGCCTGGTGTATAGTTCATATATGCATGTAGATATACTCACATGTCATCTGAAGCTGGCATATATGTACTCCATGCCTTCTGTAGCTGGCATACATGTACTCCATGCCTTCTAAAGATGGCATGTACTCCATACCTCCTGCAGCTGGCATACATGTACTGCATGCCATCTGAAGCTGGCATACATGTACTTCATGCCTTCTGTAGCTGGCATACATGTACTCTATGCCTTCCGTAGCTGGCATACATGTACTCCATACCTTCTGTAGCTGGCATACATGTACTCCATGCCTTCTGTAGCTGGCATACATGTACTTCATGCCTTCTGTACCTGGCATACATGTACTCCATGCCTTCTGTAGCTGGCATACATGTACTTCATGCCATCTGAAGCTGGCATACATGTACTTCATGCCTTCTGTAGCTGGCATACATGTACTCCATGCCATCTGAAGCTGGCATACATGTACTTCATGCCTTCTGTAGCTGGCATACATGTACTTCATGCCTTCTGTACCTGGCATACATGTACTCCATGCCTTCTGTAGCTGGCATACATGTTCTCCATACCTCCTGCAGCTGGCATACATGTACTCCATGCCATCTGAAGCTGGCATACATGTACTCCATGCCATCTGAAGCTGGCATACATGTACTTCATGCCTTCTGTAGCTGGCATACATGTACTCCATGCCATCTGAAGCTGGCATATATGTACTTCATGCCTTTTGTAGCTGGCATACATGCACTTCATGCCATCTGAAGCTGGCATACATGTACTCATTTGGTCCTTTCTTGGAATAGTAGGAATATTTTATCCATATTATCATATTTACACCAGTTATTAATAGTTCAAAAGCTCCTTGTTATAAACATTGGGGAAAGATCATGAGAACAACCCGCACACGCGGTGGCCCACATGCTGTGTACCAGTGTTGCTGACACCAGGGCATTAATTGGCAAGACAGCATTTTCCAAGGATTAATGTGGAAAGACCCCATTAAGTGCTCACCCTTACATGACTGGTGAGATTACTTTGTTATCAGGTCTTTGCAGCATCACTGACTGATGAAGGGAAGTATTACACCTAATGAGACCTGTAGTCCTTCAGCTAGAAAGAAAATGCATTAGGTTTCAGGTGGATAGATCTGGCAGATGTCAGGTGGAAAGATAAGCATATTCCAGTTCTTTCATCCTGGATGTTTTCCTGGAATTGGTTATCCTTGTGAAACAATAGGATGTACATGTACATCTCCATGTATGTTACTCAATACTGTTACATACATGTAGTATATAGCAGCTACAAGGTTATTGTATAAGATGGAAATTAATATTTCAACATGATCATTTTCCTTTATAATTTTAGTTTATGTACCAATTCACTGATCAATGTGTTTCTATAACTGTTAGACTGCTTGCTGTTGGATTGGAGACTTACCTTGTTGACCTAACTTAGACATAGTATATATAGCTGAAATATTACTGAATCTAATTCTCTCTCTCTCGTTCATTAATAATATGAGTCAATGTTCTAAGTGATTTCTGAAGCAAAGCAGGAGCCGAAATGCATATTTACACAGTCTATCTCCCATGGAGGAATAGAGTATAATGAGGTGAAATTGGGTGGATGAAGGGAGAGAGTCATCGACTCATGCCTAATTTGAGATCATCTATATTTATGTCTGTACACATGAACTCCCATGTACTATACAAGATTGATATTAATTATTTACCCGGTCACTAGATGTCTACATAGAGATTGAATTAGGAGAGGTAAGGCTATTGGTTGCTATGACACTATTGACGGGTTGTGTAACGAAACTATTCTACTCAAGTGATTGTTTAATGGAAGTAAATACATTAGTGCGGGGAGAGAGTGAGAGAGTTGGGGTGAAAGCACAAGTCTCTCCGCCTAATTCAGTGCTTACATTGGACCAGGTGCTCTAATAAACAGGTGTCATATTCTCTACAGATAGACACAGCTAGGGATCTGGGTACATGTCAGCCTGGTCTCATTATCAACCTGGCCGTGACAGTCACAGTGGTCAGGGTACATGTCAGCCTGGCCTCATGATCATCCTGGCTGTGACATTCACGGGGACCAGGGTACATGTCAGCCTGGCCTCATTATCATCCTGGCTGTGACAGTCACAGGGACCAGGGTACATGTCAGCCTGGCCTCTTATCATCCTGGCTGTGATAATCACAGGTATCAGGATACATGTCAGCCTGGCCTCATTATCATCCTGGCTGTGATAGTCACATGGACCAGGGTACATGTCAGCCTGGCCTCATTATCATCCTGGCTGTGACAGTCACAGGGATCAGGGTACATGTCAGCCTGGCCTCATTATCATCCTGGCTGTGACACAGGGACCAGGGTACATGTCAGCCTGGCCTCATTATCATCCTGGCTGTGACACAGGGACCAGGGTACATGTCAGCCTGGCCTCATTATCATCCTGGCTGTGACACAGGGACCAGGGTACATGTCAGCCTGGCATCATTATCATCCTGGCGACACAGCTCACCAATTACCAATATACGAGTTGTCAGAGCATTTCCATCATAGCTCTCTAGATTTGTATCTAATACTGCTTATGCCGGTGCTAGGGGCCGTGTGGTCATGTCATCCAAGTTGCCACATGAACAGGTACAATAAAAGCGTACCTGAGATACAACACATATCACGAATCGTTAGATTCTTGGTATGTGCATTAGAAGAAGTTAACCAGAAGACTATACTGTGAAGCCATGTGACTGTCAGTATGTCGGCACCTCTTCCCACTTCCCTTATATGTGTTGTAATCATTATCATCCTGGCTGTGACAGTCACAGGGACAAGGGTACATGTCAGCCTGGCCTCATCAGCCCTCACAATTAGGAAAATTCTCCACGGCAAAAAAATTGCTGAGGAGAAATCAATTGGCCACGGCAAAAAAGGGCTTCACCACGGCATTTTTTGTTTGCAGTAGATCTAGTTTTGACTACGATAATTAAATGACTTGCCCAGGATGTTTGCTGGAATTCACAGATTTTCCACTACAATTGGATGCATTCATTTTTGTCATATCAGAAGTTCATAAAATACAGATGAACTTCTGGTCATATGTACTGACCATTGAGCAAAAATTCAAGTTTTTTGTTTGGGGTGACATAACCTTGCTACAAACCATGCGTTGGTAGGTCAATTTTTAGTTTTATTATTTTAATTTTAGTTCTCAATTGAACTTTTTCATGATCACATACCTGGTGACATTATTGCTTCATGGGAGTAGAGACACGAGATGTGCGAAACAGAGAAAATATTACCACTTGTGTGGATTTGAGTTTTCCTGGTTAACAGATATAACTTCAATATAAGATAGTTTCAGGAATACCCTATATTTCTTAGATGAATTAAAAAAAAAGTTAAAATAAAAAAAACCCTAAAGTTATAGGTGGGGGCCTGTAGGGTTAATCAAACAAACAATATTTTAAATTTTGCCTTGGCTTCTTTGCAAACAAGAATGAATAAACACTCCGATTTTCCTAACTCCTTCTGGTAAAGTTTTTGTATTCCGCCTCCAGAATGTTCAGCACATCCAACGACAGCTTAATATTATTGCCGCTTCTTGGTTTGCCGCGAACTTGCCCATATAGTCGGCCGGAGGCATTCCAGTTTTTTATTACCTCAGGTTCCAGCTATCCATTTATCCGATACGGCGATAGTGACAAAGCCACGTGGTCGTAACATGTTGGCCGATCTTGCACGCCTCAAAAAGTAAAGAAAATTTCAAGCACAGTTTCCACCATTGTCCGCCAGTTCAGGCTTTATGCACGACAACCTCAAATTTCACCATTTCGTCAGCATCGTCATGCTCTCGTACGATGGCAAAGCAAAACAAATTGTCACTGTCAAAACTTTTAAATACCGCTGTGCAGGAGAATGGTAATTGTAGGGGCTTACGTGGAGTACGGTAACCCCAAATGTCGGGCAAATTATATTCCGGGTAATGAATGAAAACATGGAGTATATAAGATATTTAGTGCCAGCTGTAAATAATTAATTTAAGATTACTACTCAGTTCACTATTTCAGGTTGCCGTGCCATTCATAATACAATAATACATAATCCTAACTGTACGTGAATTCCCCTTCATCGTAACCCTCATCATTCCCTAGAGCACTCTCCTCATATGCGGTCGCCTGTGCTATTGCGACAACGAAGAAACGCCAGTGGAGAAATGCCCTGCATGCTGGAGAGTGTGAGACATCCAATTGAAGATCTGTGCTTTCCAGATCGGGAATGATCGGCTGTCTGTGACTGTCAGTTCTTGGAAAAGTGCATTTTGCCGACCGATGTCTCCAAATTATGCAATCAAACAACCACAGCACCAGTAGCTGTCTCGTTTATTAAAACCAAATTTATTAGCAAGAAAAGCCAGTTCAAGGAGACGTATTTTACCATCGACCGTATGTTGTTTACTGACAACAACAACAACAACATCACTACGACCCACGGCAAAAAAACTGCCGACGCGAAGTGATTTTACCCCAGCATTTACCACGGCAATTGCTGTTTGCCGTGGCTAATTGCGAGGGCTGCCTCATTATCATCCTGGCTGTGACAGTCACATGGACCAGGGTACATGTCAGCCTGGCCTCATTATCATCCTGGCTGTGACAGTCACGGGGACCAGGGTACATGTCAGCCTGGCCTCATTATCATCCTGGCTGTGACAGTCACAGGGACCAGGGTACATGTCAGCCTGGCATCATTATCATCCTGGCTGTGACAGTCACAGGGACCAGGGTACATGTCAGCCTGGCCTCATTATCATCCTGGCTGTGACACAGGGACCAGGGTACATGTCAGCCTGGCCTCATTATCATCCTGGCTGTGACAGTCACAGGGACCAGGGTACATGTCAGCCTGGCATCATTATCATCCTGGCTGTGACAGTCACAGGGACCAGGGTACATGTCAGCCTGGCCTCATTATCATCCTGGCTGTGACACAGGGACCAGGGTACATGTCAGCCTGGCATCATTATCATCCTGGCTGTGACACATGGACCAGGGTACATGTCAGCCTGGCATCATTATCATCCTGGCTCGTCAGTCACAGTGAATAAAGTATTAAAGTTCAGTCCCAGCTTTGTCTTTACTGCACATCATCAACAAACTAAAAGTAGACTTTGGTTTGCGATCAAATTATCAACTGTCGAACATTGTTTCGCCCTCATTTGTATATAGTTCAATATTATCATTCAGTAAACGGATCGAACGGGTGGGATTCGTCGTAATCTCGGGTAATCATGTCAACATATTTTCATTTCCTTAGCTATGTCAATGTTACTGGACAAGTACTGCATGCATGTGTTATCGCATTGTCAAATTTAGGTTTTCCTGTAGTCTCAAATTTATCAAACGTGTGGAAGAAATTATTGTGTGTTATCATATCATATATACTAAGATAGTACATGTAATCCCAAAATAATGAAAACACTGTTTCACGATCACTTCCTAAATGACGGAAGAAATATCTTCCTCTGTAGGCTTATTCAGCTATGAGAGCTGTCATCACGGTCATCAGAGGGGTATTGTATGTTCGCTTTCAAGTCTACCGGTCTGCTACCTCCTATCCTGGCTGTGACAGTCACAGGGATCAGGGTACATGTCAGCCTGGCCTCATTATCATCCTGGCGACACAGCTCACCAATTACCAATATACGAGTTGTCAGAGCATTTCCATCATAGCTCTCTAGAATTGTATCTAATACTGCTTATGCCTGTGCTAGGGGCCGTGTGGTCATGTCATCCAAGTTGCCACATGAACAGGTACAATAAAAGCGTACCTGAGATACAACACATATCACGAATCGTTAGATTCTTGGTATGTGCATTAGAAGAAGTTAACCAGAAGACTATACTGTGAAGCCATGTGACTGTCAGTATGTCGGCACCTCTTCCCACTTCCCTTATATGTGTTGTAATCATTATCATCCTGGCTGTGACAGTCACGGGGATCAGGGTACATGTCAGCCTGGCCTCATTATCATCCTGGCTGTGATAGTCACAGGGACCAGGGTACATGTCAGCCTGGCCTCATTATCATCCTGGCTGTGACAGTCACAGGGACCAGGGTACATGTCAGCCTGGCCTCATTATCATCCTGGCTGTGACAGTCACAGGGACCAGGGTACATGTCAGCCTGGCCTCTTATCATCCTGGCTGTGATAATCACAGGTATCAGGATACATGTCAGCCTGGCTTCATTATCATCCTGGCTGTGATAGTCACATGGACCAGGGTACATGTCAGCCTGGCCTCATTATCATCCTGGCTGTGACAGTCACAGGGATCAGGGTACATGTCAGCCTGGCCTCATTATCATCCTGGCTGTGACAGTCACAGGGATCAGGGTACATGTCAGCCTGGCCTCATTATCATCCTGGCTGTGACAGTCACAGAGATCAGGGTACATGTCAGCCTGGCCTCATTATCATCCTGGCTGTGACAGTCACAGGGATCAGGGTACATGTCAGCCTGGCCTCATTATCATCTTGGCGACACAGCTCACCAATTACCAATATACGAGTTGTCAGAGCATTTCCATCATAGCTCTCTAGATTTGTATCTAATACTGCTTATGCCGGTGCTAGGGGCCGTGTGGTCATGTCATCCAAGTTGCCACATGAACAGGTACAATAAAAGCGTACCTGAGATACAACACATATCACGAATCGTTAGATTCTTGGTATGTGCATTAGAAGAAGTTAACCAGAAGACTATACTGTGAAGCCATGTGACTGTCAGTATGTCGGCACCTCTTCCCACTTCCCTTATATGTGTTGTAATCATTATCATCCTGGCTGTGACAGTCACAGGGACAAGGGTACATGTCAGCCTGGCCTCATTATCATCCTGGCTGTGACAGTCACATGGACCAGGGTACATGTCATCCTGGCCTCATTATCATCCTGGCTGTGACAGTCACGGGGACCAGGGTACATGTCAGCCTAGCCTCATTATCATCCTGGCTGTGACAGTCACAGGGATCAGGGTACATGTTCGCCTGGCCTCATTATCATCCTGGCTGTGACAGTCACAGGGACCAAGGTACATGTCAGCCTGGCCTCATTATCATCCTGGCTGTGACACAGGGACCAGGGTACATGTCAGCCTGGCCTCATTATCATCCTGGCTGTGATAGTCACAGGGACCAGGGTACATGTCAGCCTGGCCTCATCAGTCCTTGCGTTTGGAGGTGAGCGATCGCTCTCGCGCACCATCGCTCACCTAAATCATATCCAAGGTACACTGTTTTTCGCGCACCTAGATTCAGCAGATTAAATATAGAAATAAGTAGGCTGTGTCTGCTAACGGCCTTATTATTAAATGAACGGACAATTGGTGTTAATTTTGCGAACTCTTCCACACTGAAAATCACTGTGAGAATAAACTGAAATGCCTTTAATAAATTTTAATCAGCAAACGATCGCCGTCAATTCCAGCGCGGCCATAATTTCTTCGCTTGTTTGACAATCGGTAGTCTCTTGCACAGGCTATTCCTAGCATGGGATCGTGCAATATTTGCCACGTGCGCGGAGAGCTGACAGCAATGGCGGTAACTGCAGCAAATCTTCCTTGAACAAGTTGAAGCAGTTGACGAAGTTTTCTAAGAAAGGTAGAAGATTTACACATCATTATCAGCACACAGAGCCTGTAGGCAGTAGGATGTCAATACTCTTGGGCAATATTGAACTGGGACTCGTCTGATCATTCGCCAACCATTCTTCTCGTTCACTTTTACTATCGGCCGATTATTTTCGGGAACCTCCACGGACACTGCTCTTCGCGCATGATTGGTTCCGACGAGTATTATATGCAGAGTGAGCTTGCTCAATCTTCTGGTACATACTACCCACTGGTGACTGTTGAAATCTTCATCACTTTTGATATTGACTTATTTAAATTGAAATAGAATAATTTATTTTTATTAATTTTTTTTTTGAAAATAAATTGAAAAATAAAATAATTTAATCAAAAATATAAAATGGTAGGTTAAACAATTAAAACAAAATCACTCCCCTCACGAAATTTGGGAGAGCGATTTTCAGCTCTCGTATTAGCTCTCCTCGGTTAATTTAGGTACACTTTTTTTAGCTCACCATCTTTTTACAAAAGACAAGGACTGCCTCATTATCATCCTGGCTGTGACAGTCACAGGGACCAGGGTACATGTCAGCCTGGTCTCATTATCATCCTGGCTGTGACACAGGGACCAGGGTACATGTCAGCCTGGCCTCATTATCATCCTGGCTGTGACAGTCACAGGGACCAGGGTACATGTCAGCCTGGCATCATTATCATCCTGGCTGTGACACAGGGACCAGGGTACATGTCAGCCTGGCCTCATTATCATCCTGGCTGTGACACAGGGACCAGGGTACATGTCAGCCTGGCATCATTATCATCCTGGCTGTGACACAGGGACCAGGGTACATGTCAGCCTGGCATCATTATCATCCTGGCTGTGACACAGGGACCAGGGTACATGTCAGCCTGGCCTCATTATCATCCTGGCTCGTCAGTCACAGTGAATAAAGTATTAAGTTCAGTCCCAGCTTTGTCTTTACTGCACATCATCAACAAACTAAAAGTAGACTTTGGTTTGCGATCAAATTATCAACTGTCGAACATTGTTTCGCCCTCATTTGTATATAGTTCAATATTATCATTCAGTAAACGGATCGAACGGGTGGGATTCGTCGTAATCTCGGGTAATCATGTCAACATATTTTCATTTCCATAGCTATGTCAATGTTACTGGACAAGTACTGCATGCATGTGTTATCGCATTGTCAAATTTAGGTTTTCCTGTAGTCTCAAATTTATCAAACGTGTGGAAGAAATTATTGTGTGTTATCATATCATATATACTAAGATAGTACATGTAATCCCAAAATAATGAAAACACTGTTTCACGATCACTTCCTAAATGACGGAAGAAATATCTTCCTCTGTAGGCTTATTCAGCTATGAGAGCTGTCATCACGGTCATCAGAGGGGTATTGTATGTTCGCTTTCAAGACTACCGGTCTGCTACCTCCTATCCTGGCTGTGACAGTCACAGGGATCAGGGTACATGTCAGCCTGGCCTCATTATCATCCTGGCTGTGACAGTCACAGGGATCAGGGTACATGTCAGCCTGGCCTCATTATCATCCTGGCTGTGACAGTCACGGGGATCAGGATACATGTCAGCCTGGCTTCATTATCATCCTGGCTGTGACAGTCACATGGACCAGACAGGGATTCCGCCAGAAAAAAAAATGTGGGTCCGCAAATACGAGGGAGCGAAGCGACCAAGTCTGAGGGAGCGTAGCGACAGAAGGGGGGAGAGTCCGAGAGGGGGGTCCCTCGCGGCGGCAGAAGATTTTTGATAATTGCCGTTTAAATTGATGGCCTGAGAGATCGTCTAGAGATGGATTTTATAATAAAGATTAACAGCAGGAACGTCTGTTTAGAGTCTATTTACACTCTTTGCTACGTATGTATTACCGCGACAGTGCTTCGGATTTGAAAAATCCAGAAGAGCTAAAAATCGCTCTTCTAATTTTGTCAAGAAGAGCGATCACTCCTCTAAAAAAAAACCTTCTAAAAACTTTTAGAAGAGCTATTTACGAGAATGGGGATGTAACTAGTAATTCCCATTTTATGATTCTTCTTGCAAGAAAAGTATTAGTATTATTTTCAAACTTCTTAACATTATGAAATGCGACATCAATATTATCTGACAATCATGTATGAAATGTTGATAATAAACGTAAGCGAAATCAGTTATCCCTGATGTGTTTCATTGTTATCCCTTTATTTCTTTCTGTGCCTTTCCTCGGATTCTGCGATCTTTGAGAATTTTGTCAATGTTTTGCGCAGTGTGCGCCAAACTTCTGTTACGGTAACATGCCGTTTTCGGCCATATACGATAGAACACCACCAGTGTTCCGCCTTTTAAATGTTTCTAGTCTAACTGTTGGTGGAAGTTTTGTAGCCATTTCAATTATTCGCGGCCACAATCGATCAAACAAATCCCAAAATCAGACGAGCGCGCCAACAACAATATGTCCGTCGACACATCCACACACAGCTGTATCCGCCACTGTGATTGGTCAGTATTTACACACAGCTGTAGAAATTTAACCAATTATAAGCGAGGACGTTTCGGTCCTCGGTTAAATCCGAACCAAGTTTAACTCCTTTGCCAGAAGAGCTCGCACACTTCTGGATTTTCGAAACGTCTTGCGTTTTCATGGAAAGTTAGTAGAGGTAAATAAAGATTATTCCATACGATAAATTCAAGAAGCGCGAAAAAAAGAGCCTTTAAATTTTGATTCAGGCGCGCGATTGAGCGCTTTCGCTCTCGCGCTTCTTAAATCCGAAGCACTGCCGCGATAATTTGAACTTGGAAGCAGAAATCTTCCGGGACGGTCGCTAACCGAGTCGATACGCGGACGTGGTGGAGAGCACCAAGCTCTACCAGGCATTCATTACGTTCTGCTTCGCGCCTCTCCATGGGAGAGGATGGGAGAGCACATGAACAGATTTTGATGAGAGCTGAAAAACATCATGGCAAACAAAATTATGCCCTCAGATGATCTAATAGTATACCCGAATGGTGACAGTTGTTAACTTGACCTTCCAGAGCTTCTACTTTCATTTCCTTGGCCTGCACTGGAAGAGTACTAAACACAAGATATCTGGCTGGATGGACAGACTGTTAGCTGGAAATGGAGTGCTATCATACCTCGGGAAGTGGGAAATTTTCCACGTGCTTCAGAGAACCGTCCGGTCATTGTCCTAATTCCGTCTTTTCAAATGTGAATTTCCACATGTGTTTTCATTGTTATTCACGAAGGGAAGACTTGGAGGGATATAACATTTTAAACCTTTAGCTACCATTTTACTTCTTAACAAGCGGACCAAAAGGGGAATTTTTATTTCATTCAGTGGGGGGAATGGGTCCGTTGACGGACCCAAATAGACCCTAGCGGAATCCCTGCCAGGGTACATGTCAGCCTGGCCTCATTTTATCCTGGCTGTGATAGTCATAGGGATCAGGGTACATGTCAGCCTGGCCTCATTATCATCCTGGCTGTGACAGTCACAGGGACCAGGGTACATGTCAGCCTGGCCTCATTTTATCACAGGGACCAGGGTACATGTCAGCCTGGCCTCATTTTATCCTGGCTGTGATAGTCATAGGGATCAGGGTACATGCCAGCCTGGCCTCATTATCATCCTGGCTGTCACAGGGACCAGGGTACATGTCAGCCTGGCCTCATTATCATCCTGGCTGTGACAGTCACGGGGACCAGGGTACATGTCAGCCTAGCCTCATTATCATCCTGGCTGTGACAGTCACAGGGATCAGGGTACATGTTCGCCTGGCCTCATTATCATCCTGGCTGTGACAGTCACAGGGACCAAGGTACATGTCAGCCTGGCCTCATCATCATCCTGGCTGTGATAGTCACAGGGACCAGGGTACATGTCAGCCTGGCCTCATTTTATCCTGGCTGTGATAGTCATAGGGATCAGGGTACATGTCAGCCTGGCCTCATTATCATCCTGGCTGTGACAGTCACAGGGACCAGGGTATGTCAGCCTGGCATCATTATCATCCTGGCTGTGATAGTCATAGGGATCAGGGTACATGTCAGCCTGGCCTCATTATCATCCTGGCTGTGACAGTCACAGGGATCAGGGTACATGTCAGCCTGGCATCATTATCATCCTGGCTGTGACAGTCACATGGACCAGGGTACATGTCAGCCTGGCATCATTATCATCCTGGCTGTGATAGTCATAGGGATCAGGGTTCATATCAGCCTGATCTCATTATCATCCTGGCTGTGACAGTCACAGGGATCAGGATACTTGTCAGCCTGACCTCATTGTCTTCCTGGCTGTGACAGTCACAGGGATCAGGGTACATGTCAGCCTGACCTCATTGTCTTCCTGGCTGGGACAGTCACAGGCATCAGGGTACATGTCAGCCTGACCTCATTATCATCCTGGCTGTGACAGTCACAGGGATCAGGATACTTGTCAGCCTGACCTCATTGTCTTCCTGGCTGTGACAGTCACAGGTATCGGTACATGTCAGCCTGACCTCATTGTCTTCCTGGCTGTGACAGTCACAGGGACCAGGGTACATGTCAGCCTGACCTCATTGTCTTCCTGGCTGTGACAGTCACAGGGACCAGGGTGCATGTCAGCCTGACCTCATTGTCTTCCTGGCTGTGACAGTCACAGGTATCGGTACATGTCAGCCTGGCCTCATTATCCTGTCTGTCATGAATCATGCCATTACTGCATTGATTCCTCCCAGAGATACATTTCATATGTGATGAGTATGTACATCTGCATACATGTAGCTGTGTCAATAAAGCCAAGGTTACTTTTTCCTACCAAAGTCCAGGGTTTCATCTAGGCACATTTTCACCAAAAATCAAAGTGGCCCTTTTCACAAAAAAAAATTGATATTGGGGCTCACGGGCATTGCATGTGCTGGGAAATGACTAGCATCTAAGTGTCTCTGGGAGCTAGGGCTCTGGGCCCCAGACAGCACACTGAGTGGTTTAACACAACAATATTTCACCAAAAAAAAGGGGAATGCCCCCACACAAAATTTATAGATGAGATTCTGTACAGATATCGGATGCGTGTCATTTCGGCATGCAACATGTCGTTTTGCGACTAATTGGCACACAGTGGAGTGTACAGCATTTCGTTTTGAGATACAGATAATTATAAACGAGACATACCCCTCCAATAGCCCAATATTTTCTGAAAATCCTTAAATAGGATGCCACCAATATCCAAACATGATTGTACATGTATGTTTAACTATGTTGTTCATGTTTATGTTGTAGTTACTCCTGGAGCACCTAGAGTGCCTTGTTTCTCGCCACGAGCGCTCCCTTCGAATGACGGTTGTGAAACGCCAAGCCTCCTCCCCTGCTGGGGTCTCCAGCGAGGTGGAGGTGCTCAAAGCCCTCAAGTCCCTGTTCGAGCACCATAAAGCTTTAGATGAAAAGGTAAGGCACAACTTTCATGACAAATAATATATAAATGACAGGGAACACCAACATTTCATAATGTATTTGGCAGTTCCATGGCTTTAGTCTAACAATCTGTGAGAATATACATAAAACTACATGTAGAAGATGCACTGTGTGTGTATTATACTTAAATGTACATGTGTGTTTATGTTTGTCTGATATAAAAAGACAAGTCTAGTTAAAAAAAAATGTGATAGGTATTTTCTTGTAAATAGTCAGAATAAACTGATGGTGGTGAATTTGTTACAGGATTCCATGATAAAAGTTTCAATAATTGGATTTCTGTATCAAACTTCAAATTTTAAAAGTTATCATGAATTGAAGAAAATCGCACCGTTGCAGTTTTGCTTGTTTCTCCATTAAATTGTTTGCCATGATTGTATACGCCCATCGATAGACGACATCGTATATTGCAATCACAAATTTCCATCTGTCTTATTTGCATATCTGTGCGATGTCCAGTTCCATGTTCTGAATTGGTATCAAACTTTTAACGTATACGTTAACCATGGCTCAAAGAGGAACCCTTTTCATTTTGAGCTCAAAAAGTCAACGCTCACTGTGATTGAAAATACAGTGAATTTTCGAAAATTGTTGTTTTTGTGCTATAAATACAGTTCAAAATTGATGTGGATTGTGATGGCAATTAAGAAGTCTAATCTAAGGCTATTGATGTCTACCTCTCTGTCAAGTTTGGCCGAAGGGTATTGTCTGCTTGGTCTGTCTGTCCACTCGTCTGTCCATCTTGCTTTTTAACACAATATCTCTTGAAAGATTATAGCCAGGCTTCCTCAATTCATATAACATATGAAGATGACTGACCTTGACCTATTTTGTCCAGGTCAAATTTGAGTATTGGTGATAACTTTTGAAGGATTACATGTAGGCTCTCCAAATTCATACTACATTTGCAACTGGTGATTGACTAGATGCCTTGCAATGTAATTGACCCCGGCTTATTTTATCAAGGTCGAATTCTGGTTATTGCTGTATCTTGAGGGATCCTGACTCGGCTCGTCAAATTTACACAACAGTATATGCAACTGGTGATTAATACAATATATTTTAGAGGGTTATAGTTAGGCATGCATGGATGTATATTGAAGCCCATAAGGCTCTTGTTCAGATTGGCCTTCTCATAACTCTAAAGCCCGGCGCACACGAGAGCTATCAGCTGAGCTAACGACCTCAATTGCCTGCCAGCTCAGGGGCTAGCTCTCGTGTGGTTTCAGCACACACGGCGAGCAAAAGTTTCACGAAATTAATTTCCTCATAACGTCTTTTTCAAGACAATTTTGAAGAGTCGTGCATATGAATCGCGTGAAAATAACATGCGATTCATTGGTCGGTCCAATAAAACTGCTGAGCTGTTGGCTTGCGTTCGCCGCACACGGTGAGAATTTGGCCTCTTGAGGCGAAATTATCAAACAAGTTTGATATTTTTTTCCCGGCTTCGTGAGGCCAAAAACTCACCAAAAACTGCCCGCACACGAGAGCTACATGTAGCCCCTGAGCTAACAGACAATTGAGGCCGTCAGCTCAGGCTACAGCTGATAGCTCTCGTGTGCGCCGGGCTTTATGCTATTCAGCATAAAGTCTGTACCATGTCTGTTGCCACACGAGGGAGATGACTACATAGCTAGTCACACATGTCCAGTTAATCATATCATAATTATATTGTTGCTACATGTACATGTATATGGCTGAAATACTGCCCAACGTGACGTTAAACCCTAACTCACTCACTCATTCGGCATAAAGTCATAAAATTTGGACAAGAAGCTGTATTTATGCAGAATTAAATAAGTGTGCCACATTTTATCTTTAAGTTTGCTTACATTTCAAAGTTATTCATGCTTTCAGTAATTTGTTTGAAAAGTGTATTATAGGAATCTGAAAGTGCAAATATTTCTAATGAATACTTTACGAGTTTAGTATTGCCGAGTATATTTGAAGGTCAAATTTTCGCAAACCAATCCGTTTAAGTTCAGATAATTGCATTGTATTAAAATTTTTACTAAATTCTAATTCCCTGAATGAAAAGCTTTCAAAAAATATTAAATCGTTTTGAGGAAACAAGTTTATTTATTGCAATTTGATCACCCTATTCTGTATAGTTAATCTCTATGCCTGCATGTAGACCTTGCTGACTAACTGTGGTGATATCTGTGAGATACAATTGGTCAATTTAGTGGAATGAAAACTATAGGTCATATCCCCCTATTGTAATACTCTCTAAATATTGACCAGGAGAATACATCGTCATGAAGGTGAAACGGTATCCTTTTCTGCGAATGATTCAGGGACTGAATTTTGCATTGTTTATCTGCATAAATTGAGTCAATACATGTATAAGCTTTCAGGATGAGGTATGCACCTTGTGAATTTATGATGAGGATTCCAGGCTGGAGGTTTAATAATTCATATTTTCTTACCTACATGTAGAACTAACTCTTCACTAGCACTGAATGTATTGCGAATGTATTGAGCATGAATAGATATAGAAGAAGTTACTGTCAGAGAAAATATATGGATATTTTATACTTGCACTGTGTGTGTTAAATTGAGGATGAAAAGTGTTTACTCTTTAGTGAGGATTATGCACATTTCTATAGGAACTGGGGATATAAAAACAGCATACATTCAACATGTACATAATGGAGTTGCAATTACATGCACTTTGAATATGATATGATTTCGCTCTCCGTTTTATGTCCCAGCCCGTGAAAACAATGTTAACTGAAGTCCTCTGGGAAAAGTGTGGAATATTTGATTCTCTATTGACGCTTCAGACTGATACTCCTAAATTTGGTTTTCATTGCTCTCTGATTGGTGAAGCTATGATATAGGGGTTGACTAATGCCCAGTTGTACCACATTGTATCCATGTGGACCAGACTTAACGTGATAGGAAATTTCATATTTCCCTGGTCCTTGTACGCAATATATACGTAGGGAGATGGCTATAGGACTTTAGCTTGGATCATGCTGTATGTTTACTATGTAGACTTGTGTGTCCAACTGGCCATATATCCATCATGCCTATGTATGTATATATATATATATATATATATATATATTTCTGGCTCAACCATATCCTCTGGTGCCATCATTATTCAAGGGATCCATTTAGCCAGACAGGACTTGCAAATCAATCATTTTATGGGTTGATATTATCTCCTGATGGACATTAATACCCTTAGCCATGCTTGCATGAGGGAAAGCTTCCAATAAACTCGGGTCACATTGCATAATCCATACATATGGCCATAAATATTATTTCTGCTATTATCTTCTCTGATGGTCCCTGTTTCTACCCTTGCATAGTCTCTACAGTCTCTCTGTCGGGTCCCTCCGTCCATCCGTCTGTCTGCCTGGCCTCCAATTGGTGGTATAAGAACATGTATCGGGCTGGTGTATCTGATTTGATAGTGAGCCCCTAGGAGCATTCCTACAGCGCGGTACAGTCCAAACCCTTACTCAGACTTGAGAAGAGTCTGCTGTCCCGAGGGGACCATCTTTCATATAGCACTGAACGCTTACCCATACCATTGCCACCATTAAAAACAACAAAACCTAATTTGTGCGAATGAGCAAAGCATTAGGACTTGTACTCGTATGAATTTTTCAAAGGTGTGTGGTTCACCTCAGCACCTAGTGAATTAACCAAGAGCGATACAGGACTTTGTGGCCTCCCAGCCATGCAGCAGCCTAGAGTAGACAAAACGTCAGGCCTCTCGTCGACTGATATGAATGGGCCATGACGGCTGCCATCGTGTGCCTTAATGGCGGCTGATGTAATATTGTGCTTCCCCTGTGTTTTCCGGGGAGGCCTTAAGGTAATGTATAATAATGAGAGGTGGTGCGGCTGCACCCTGTTCATCCATTGTACATAGTATTGGCTGTGTATGCACAATCAGGTTTGTCGTCATGATGCCAGACCCAGGGTGATTATGTGAACCATTGTGCTATGACAAATGGGGGGGGGAGGGGGGGAACAGTGGTCACTCTCGACTCTTGGTTGTCCAATATCATCATTGTGTCCTGAGCTAGTTTTGTAGGTAGGATAATATCTAGGGATAATCTATCTGATGTATGCACAGTCAATTGTTGATGTCATTGGGACATCCCAATAATATGTCATACCAGTCTTTGTGTGGGTAATACAGGCTGGTATTTTACTGAGAAGCTCGCATCTATATCTTTGAGACGAAATACCAGCCTGTTTTCCAACGCAAAAGGCTGTTATAGCAAATTTATCATATTGAAGAGCCCTTTCCCTCATTGTTATACATGTATCACCACCCCCCCCCCCCAAAAAAGACGGACATAAATCGGATATGCAGTGTTCATTCCTTAGCGATGAAAGTGGTGAATAATAAATTGGATGAAATACTTAGCTGGTATACTGACATTCCTGCTTAGGTGATTTATATGTAAATAGTTTGCTGATAATTTATTTCTTATCTTTATCCTCTAAGATGCAATTCCTTTGCACAACTTCTTCCAGTAGCAGTACTCATGACCACACAACTCGAGCAGACCAATTCGTCTGAAAAACTCTTTGCCTGCAAGTGATGCATGTGTGTCCTTGACAGTGTTGGTGTGCAGAAAATATCCAACATCTGAAATCAAATACAGTTGGATCTGCTAGGGTAATTGGTCAATCAAAGTCCGACAATTTACTCAAAAATGTGATATATGCTGTACTTGCACTCAATAGATGATATCATTGATGTAACAACGTGTCTGATCTGATAATGAAATTACAGTTCAAAATTTGTCGAGTGAATTAACCAGCAATTAAGCATCTAAAAATTATGCCACTCGGACGGTTCATGCTATATCCAGATCTTACTGGCTGATTCAAAACACCTGCCGCTGTGAAACTGATGACTTGACTTGATGATACATTGACAGTTCCATGGTACATGCATGTACTCTTAGTTCACTGATCCATCAACATTTATATTGTATCCATTTAAGTGACATCCAACAAAAACTTTGGAAGGAATGAATTATTTGTTGGCACCAGTTGTGATGGTCAATTTCCATCCCCGTACTTTGAAGGTTTAGTTAGGAAGGGAGAAGTTTTACAGGAGACCAAATTGGCAATTAACCAGGACCTACATTTGTATATTTTATTCTGGGAGATTGTTCTAGTCCACGCCATGCAGGTGCATCTAAGGAGACACTAGATAGGCACAAATGATGTCAGATTGATGATGGGTCATCCTGATTTACTTTCGTACATATATAATTCATTGTGGTAGTGACATTCACATCCATTAGAATGGAAGGCACCTGTAGAACTCAAACTGCGACCACTTGTAGTTATTGACCTTGACCTTGACCTGCTGGAATTGTTATTATCCTCCCGCTCCCTCTCTAGTTAGAGGTGCATATAGCAATCACTTTGTCCATCCGTCTGTATGGTCAAACTTGCTTCAATAGTCCTGATGATGTATTTGATGGACAAATTTGAAACTTACCTGGAAGATGCTTGTTACCTTGCAGATGTACTCTGTCAGCATTCGCACGTTTCAATGATTTTTCACAAAGTTATGGCCCTTATCCTGTTGGTCAATAATTTCTTGCCAGTTTACATTGCCCTCTCATATGGTCCTGACTCGCATTGAGAAGATTACAGGGTACATGTATATCACTTGACCAGATTTTTATTACGAGTACTATCACACCTGACTAATACTTTTTTTTGTCCCTATGTTGCAGTCCTTGCGTTTGGAGGTGAGCGATCGCTCTCCCGCACCATCGCTCACCTAAATCATATGCAAGGTACACTGTTTTTCGCGCACCTAGATTCAGCAGATTAAATATAGAAATAAGTAGGCTGTGTCTGCTAACGGCCTTATTATTAAATGAACGGACAGTTGGTGTTAATTTTGCGAACTCTTCCACACTGAAAATCACTGTGAGAATAAACTGAAATGCCTTTAATAAATTTTAATCAGCAAACGATCGCCGTCAATTCCAGCGTGGCCATAATTTCTTCGCTTGTTTGACAATCGGTAGTCTCTTGCACAGGCTATTCCTAGCATCGGATCGTGCAATATTTGCCACGTGCGCGGAGAGCTGACAACAATGGCGGTAACTGCAGCAAATCTTCCTTGAACAAGTTGAAGCAGTTGACGAAGTTTTCTAAGAAAGGTAGAAGATTTACACATCATTATCAGCACACAGAGCCTGTAGTCAGTAGGATGTCAATACTCTTGGGCAATATTGAACTGGGACTCGTCTGATCATTCGCCAACCATTCTTCTCGTTCACTTAAATACTATCGGCCGATTATTTTCGAGAACCTCCACGGGCACTGCTCTTCGCGCATGATTGGTTCCGACGAGTATTATATGCAGAGTGAGCTTGCTCAATCTTCTGGTACGTACTACCTGGGACGAGTATAGAGGGATATGAAACACGGCTCCTCTCTTTGAACTAGGGTTTGTCTCGCTAATTGATATGTTAATGAGTGATTAGTGATTGGTTAATTAGTACGCCTCGTCACTGATTGGCTTTTGTGCGCAAAAGACCGTCACGTGTGCTTCGCTGCGGGTCCCGCCCTGTTTCGCTGGTCAATGCTGGGCGAATACACGTGCTTGTCAACAAGGCTCCATTAACGTGAACGCCAGTCAACTCAATTTAGGCCAAGATTGGTGACAACAAAAAATCTTACAGCTTAAAGGTCAACCCAAACGGATTTTTTTTTGGTCTAAAAATTCTTAAAAATCATAGTTCATACTTCACTTTGTATGAAAAAAATATTGAAAAAATTCTAATCTGATCAGAAACACACGTAATATGGGAGCAAAGTGGGCTTTTCGACATTTTCACAGCTGGGTTGATGACGTCACGCAGGGAAGTTGCCTGAGAAAAAACAGCGGATAACATGGAAAGCGAGTGTAGTCAGAGCTCCGGTTCAGATGTCGATTCGAGCGATATCAGCTGCTTAGATGGAAATATTTTTCGCCAAGAAGATGAAATAGACATAGAGGAGGATGATGACGGGCAAATTAACAGTTGTTTGCAGACCAACGGCGGAATTCAGTCCTATCAATTTGAGCCGTACGGCTCCGATTCTGACAGTGACAACCACTCTGACAACGTGGAACTCGACGACGACAGGATTCGGAGAGGTCGTTTGTTGAATACAGATTGGAATGCAACTTGACTGGAAACCTTATTATCGTCATCTAGAAGACTAAATGTCCATATATTTCAAACTGTATTGAATGTAGAACGATTCTGTGATGTAAAGAACGAGCACATCTGTGTTGTTATTGTTGTTACTGACCGAGGCAGCCTTTTCGAAGGGATAAACTCCGGGATTCGGCAGTATGGACAGTAAACTGTTGATAACTCTACTGATATACGTCCGATTTGAATTTTGTTTGTTTTCCCATAATCCCCATGAAATACCAATTTCAGAATTATATAGTTTGATAAAAAAACTTTGGACATTCATGGCGAAAAGTAAGCCGTGGTGAGTGGATCGGCATTCACATTTGCTCAATTTTCGACAAATTACCTCAATTAAATTGAAATCGAATGATATTCCCACAATCTCAAATGTCAAGGGATTATGAAAGTATTATTATCACTTCTGTATCTACGGCCATTCACTCCAATTGGTGTTTTTTATTAGCTCATCTGGGCCGAAGGCCCGATGGGCTTATGTCATGGCCTGATTGTCTGTCGTCCGTCGTCCGTCGTGCGTCGTCCGTCGTGCGTAAACATCTTCTTCTCTGAAACCGCTTGGCCGATTAAGCTGAAACTTGGCATGCATGTTCCCCCCAATGAGTACACCAGAATTTGTTCATGCCGTGTCGATACGATTTTAAATATGGCCGTCATGGCGGCCATCTTGAATTTGCCATTAAAACATTGTTATCGCGATTTCTCAGGAACTACTGCGTAGATCTTTCTCAAATTTGGTACACAGGTTCCCCTTGGGGTCTAGTTGTGCAAGATACCTGTTGTGGTCTGATTCACAAATCCAATATGGCCACCAGGCGGCCATCTTGGATTTCCCCATGAAACATTGTTATTGCAATTTCTCAGGAACTACTTTGTGGATCTTCCTCAAATTTGGTACACAGGTTCCCCTTGGGGTCTAGTTGTGCAAGATACCTTTTCTGCTCTGATTCGAACATCCAATATGGCCACCAGGCGGCCATCTTGGATTTCGAGATGAAACATTGTTATCTCGATTTCTCAGGAAGTGCTGCATGGATCTTTCTCAAATTTGGTACAGAGGTTCCCCTTGGGGTCTAGTTGTGCAAGATACAATTTGTGGTCTGATTGAAAAATCCAATATGGCCACCAGGCGGCCATCTTGAATTTGCCAGTGAAATCTTGTCATCATTATTTTTCGTTAACTACTGCATGGATCTTTCTCAAATTTGGTACACAGGTTCCTCTTGGGGGTCTAGTTGTGCAAGATACCTTTCCTGCTCTGACTCGAACATCCAATATGGCCACCAGGCGGCCATCTTGGATTTCCCTATGAAACTTCGTTATCATGATTTCCCTTACTGCTTTGAGGTGTACTTGAGGTGTACTTGAGGTGTAGTTGAGGTGTACCTGTGAGGTGTACCCTCCGATATTATGAGGTGTATTTGAGGAGTAGATGAGGTGTAGTTGAGGAGTAGATGAGGTGTAGTTGAGGAGTATCGAAATATGCAAATTAGTACACCTCACTGAGGTGTACACCTCAAATGAGGTGTACACCTCAAATGAGGTGTACACCTCAGGTGAGGTGCTAACTGAGGTGTACTTGAGGCATATCCAATTTTGAAAAATGTATTCATACCTCCCATTGAAAATAGGTACCAGGCATATTTGTATTCTCATTTTTTAGTGAACACCGCTCAGTAGATGGATCCCCATCCTCCTCCTACAATAACTTTGCTGCAGCATTTTTCGCTACAAAGCCTACAACTAACATATGAGCAGCCAAACTTGAAAGCAGGGGAAGGTGACCATGTATGTCAGAAAATGGTAGCACCACACTTATAAAGGAGCTTCAACATTGGCTCAGAAGTGCCCCAATTGCCACACAGAGGATTCCAATGCAAAAGCATACAAGGGACCAATGTATTTGGGAAGTGACAGTTAACATATCCATTTTGGAAATATATCTGGATGGTTGACAACATATCCACAGGTGCCAAAGTTTGCATGAGATTAACAATAGTTTCTCTGTAAATTATACAACAGTGCCCATTAACTGATTGCTATGATAATTTGAAGAGAAGAATGTTACAGCAGGTTTTAGTTTGATGTATTAGTGTCCTGGTGTCAAAATAATAATAAAAATAAAATAAAAATTGAGTTTACATAACATTTTTCATGTTGTTTAGAAGTTCAGGAGGTGTACTTGAGGTGTACGTAGGTAATTTAAAAGTGAGGTACATGTTTTTTTGACAAAGTCAATGAGGTGTACTTGAGGTGTAGGTAATTTAAAGTAACATTCATGCCAGAATGATGATCCAGCATAGACATGTAAAGAAAAAATTAAATTTAATGCCATGTTCAGCAATATGTTGTCTATTTAGCAAGTATGTGTTTTTTTATCATTTAGAAAGTGATCGTATAACAGTATTTTCATTATTTTGGGATACAAAACGAGTAATTAGCGAGTATGAATAAAAGATTGTGCTGGCAATTATTTACAATAAGTGTATGGTATATTATGCTCAATTTCATGACAAACCTTTCCACCAAGTCCACCATATATCTTGGGTGTAGGTGGATAACTGTATCTTATGTTCATGCCAAGCTTGTTACGGTGGAGTGTAGGAAATACTTGAGATGTAGATAAATTATGAGGTATAAGTACATACTTGTATACTTTTGTACATGCATATTTTAGCAAAGTCCATGAGATGTACTTGAGGTGTAGGTAAATTACAAGTATATATTTTGACAAAGTTTATGAGGTATCACTCACTGTTAATTATTATTTGTTAATTAAACAAGGGCTGTACTTATTTCAAACTGTCAGACTGAATTGGTGTATGTTACAATAGAATATTAGACTAAGGCAGGAACATCCAACTGAGACATAGAGTTAAAAAGTATTAAGAAAATAATTAAAGAAGAGCTCCAGCTGAGAATGTATATGCAGGTGACACAAGAAATAGCAGAAGTAGATTTTATGTATTGTAAACTGGAAAACAAGGTTATGACCTGTCAAGTGGTTCTTTTATTCATAGAGGGTGTATGAGATTTACAGTTAGCCAACCCATTTATTGATTTATTTTAAAATATAGCGCTTAAATGAACTAAGAAATGTACTTTAAAATATAAATAAAACATTTAGTTGATCATGTTGATGGGCAGTGGGGAAGCCAAGGTAAACTTGAGGTGTACAAAAATTACAAGTATATTTTGATAGTCCCAGAGGTGTACTTGAGGTACATGCATAGTTTGGCAAAGTCCATAAGGTGTACTTGAGGTGTAGTATATAACATATCTATTTTTGACAAAGTCCATGAGGTGTACTTGAGGCGTAGGTAGATTACACGTATATTTTGACAAAGTTCCAGAGGTGTACTTGAGGTACATGCATATTTTGGCAAAGTTCATAAGGTGTACTTGAGGTGTAGGTAAATTACAAAAATATTTTTTCAAAGTCCATGAGGTGTACTTGAGGTGTATACACCTTGAAAAAGAAAATGAGGTGTACACCTCAGGTACACCTCAACTACACCTCAAGTTGAGGTGTACACCTCAGGTACACCTCGACTACACCTCAACTTGAGGTGTACACCTCAAGTCTGTAAGGGTTATCAGGAAGAACCGCATGGATCTTTCTCAAATTTGATACACAGGTTCCCCTTGGGGTCTTGTTGCGCAAGATACAATTTGCGGTCTGATTGAAAAATCCAATATGACCACCAGGCGGCCATCTTGGATTTCCAGATGAAACATTATCGCGATTTCTCAGGAACTACTGCATGGATCGTTCTCAAATTTGGTACAGAGGTTCCCCTTGGGGTCTAGTTGCGCAAGATACAATTTGTAGTCTGATTGAAAATCCAATATGGCCACCAGGCGGCCATCTTGGATTTCCAGATGAAACATTGTTATCGTGATTTCTCAGGAACTACTGCATGGATCTTTCTCAAATTTGGTACAGAGGTTGCCCTTGGGGTCTAGCTGTGCAGGATAACATATATGGTCTGATTGAAAAATCCAATATGGCCACCAGGTGGCCATCTTGGATTTTCCCATGAAATTTTGTTATCGTAAATTCTTAGGATATTACTGCATGGATGTTGATACACAGGTTCCCCTTGTGGTCCAGTTGTGCAAGATACCTTTTTTTGGTTCATTTCGAAAATCCAATATTGCCGCATCTTGAATTTCCCATGAAACTTTATCATAAAATCTCAGGAAATAACTGCATGGATCATTTTATAGTGTTCAGGGGGGACAACACAAGTTAGAAACTCATCTATTGCAGTTCTTTAGTAAGGATTTGTGGGGTAGCCGTGTTAGTCTATTAAACTAGTAGATAGACGGGAACGTAACACCATTTGAGACTAACTATATTTATTCTACACCTGAGGAAGCAGATTTATCTGCGAAAGCTCGTGTAGAATAAATATAGTTAGTCTCAAATGGTGTTACGTTCCCGTCTATCTACTAGTTCTTTAGTAAAAATTTCTCACAGCTACTTTCTCCAGTTACAGACAGATGACCCACAGTGCCGTGGCACTATCTTTTACATCTTCGCAGACAGATGGGGGTATGTCTTGGTTAGGCCATACCTCACCAGAGATTACTTTCATTGGAAAAATGTCCTGTTGCATCTCATTGCCATCGTAACAACCCAGTCGCACATATTTCGTACTCGACATGTCTCCCCCTGGTGCATATACCCACAAAATATTGGAATCGTAGGTTAAAAACTGTCCAATGTACTGTCCGGACACGAAGTGGGACAGACGGACGAACGACTGCAATCACATAATAAAAATTGGTTCTGGTTATTGCTTATACAGCTTTACTGACAATCACACATTATATTTTGGTATAATTGCCTTTATTCCATAACCTCCAATTACAATCATGAATTTGCAGCTTGACCTCCTGTGAAATCGACTATATTGCCATTTTGTTCAGGGGAGACAACGCAAGTTAGAAACTCATCTATCGCAGTTCTTCAGTAAAAATTTCTCGCAGCCACTTTCTCCAGTTATAGCCAGATGAGCGCTACAGTGCCGTGGCACTATCTTTTATTTACTTATCAAACGTATATATATTTATGAAAGATCATTTTGTTATTATTAAATAATATGAAATAAAGACTCATCCAGTCTAACCTGTAGGTGCTCAAGCAACAAATGCCACGCGAGAGCGAGCAGGGCATGTACAACCGTCCCCCTGCCCGAGGCCTCGCTTGCAGGCTAGGTTCTTTCAGCCGATGTCCGTGATAGATTCTCCTTGTCCGATTTCTTTGCCGTCACATTCTGATTGTTCTTAGGTTTGATGGTTGGAATAGCTGTTCTCTTTAGTTTTGGTTTGTACCCGAATTCAACTGCTACGCTGTAGATGTCCTCGAATGATGTCTAATTTCTGTCAAAATGTGCCGAGCAAATTATACGAGTACTGGCTCGGGCCCTCTTTCCACACTCTCGTGTTGCGTACAAATTTCGTCCAATTTGCAGCGATTTTTTCGTCTTTAGGCCACAAATGAATACTAACACCGTCATCTGTAGTAAAACTGCAACCTCCCACTACACAACGTCGCGGCATATTTAACAAATCATGCCCCGATACTCCGAAAATCTCCAGAAATCAGCAGCTACTTACGACTGTGGTATACGGCTTTAACATAGAGAATACAAGACGGCTTCCCTCCGTGACGTCACAGCTGGAATTGACAGGAGAGCGATTTTCACCTTTCAAACGGCAATATCTCGCCAACCAGACTGCACAAAATTATGAAAAAAATATCATTATTTTCAGAATCGAAAGGACTATTTTTTTATATTTTTGACCTCAGAGCGTTTGGGTTGACCTTTAACGAGTGGCAAAAGGAATACATCATGCAAACGACAAGAAACAAAACTAGTGCACAGAGAAAAAAAATCTAAAAAAACATATGACTCAAAAGAGTAGTTCAATCACAAAAACGTACAAGAATTGTGAGATTTGTTCAGAATTCTACATATTTGGGATTTTTACGAGCAATTATTTACAAAAACGAAAATGGAAAATTAAAACATTTTGCGTACTGTCAATGACATGCTTGCATATTTTGTAAAAACTAGCACAGATATACTTCAAAAATTGAGATAAATGAGAAGTTTGATCACAAAGAAGGGGAAAAATGAGTTTTTCCTTGCCGCTCCAGCCGCTGTTATCGGCAGCGCAGAGCGGTCGAAAGTTGTCATGAAAATATGCATCTTTTCGATGAAAATCCCTCAAAAGTTTCTTCTCTCAAAATAGTACCCGTCTCGATCAAATAATCTGATCCCAATTACTGCAGAAGAACGTCTGTAAATCTGGTAAAATCTGGAATGAATTCGTGACGAAAACTAGGCGATGCGAAGGCTCACGCGCGTAGAGCGCGAGACCTGGCAGGCGAGACATACATTCAGCGTGAGCTCGCGGCGGCGCCTTTGATGTCGGGGTACGTTTCATATCCCTTTAATATTCGTCCCAGGTACTACCCACTGGTGACTGTTGAAATCTTCATCACTTTTGATATTGACTTGTTTAAATTGAAATAGAATAATTTATTTTTATTAATTTTTCGTTTGAAAATAAATTGAAAAATAAAATAATTTAATCAAAAATATAAAATGGTAGGTTAAACAATTAAAACAAAATTACTCCCCTCACGAAATTTGGGAGAGCGATTTTCAGCTCTCGTATTAGCTCTCCTCGGTTAATTTAGGTACACTTTTTTTAGCTCACCATCTTTTTACAAAAGACAAGGACTGATGTTGTAATTAATAATGACATTGATCAATCAATTGCTACTCCGGGTAAGAGTAAGTCACTGACAAGAGTTCATTTATTTTATTGCATGCAACATCTGAAATAAGGGAGAGAGAGAGAATTAAGGTTTAATGTCGTGTTCAGCAATATTTCAGCTAAAAAGTGATGATACACCTGAATTAATGCAGGTATTGGTTCATATTATTATGTCTGTTCCAAAAGTAGTTTGGGCTTATTCTCTGAGAAGTTGTCAATTGTTGCCATATCTCACGTACAGGCTACACTATAAAAAGATAATGGTTTTAAGGCTGAAGTTTCAATACATCATATATTATTGTCCCCCACTACATACGCGAGTCCATCATTTTTGATGTGATTGCTCCCGCTCCCCTCCGCGCCCCTGAAATTTGATTGAGGAGAGCTAATATTTGCACCCCTCGACTCCAGAGAGAGAAAAATTGTTTGGAAATTACTTGATGAAATCCTCCAATCGATCGTGCTGCGAAAACAGGAAACTCATGCCAAGTTGTTTTTGCTAGTAGACTCCTCCATATTGCCAGTTGGTATGCATGAGCATGATGACAGTTGTACAGAAGCACTGTCGAAGAGCCCAGTTGTGATGAATATGAACTTAAATCAAAGATTTTCCTTTTGCATTACCACAATTTTTTTGCAGATTTATATCGTGACACTCTTTGAGACTATTCAGTATGAAAAATAACTTAACATTTGTGATATTCGTGAATACAGACATTGGTGTGGCTTTTCTTTTTTCGTTTTTTCGTGCAAAAATTGACAAGTGCAAATCACTCTCTCACAGAATTGAGAGGTACGCTTTATCACTCTCCTCCAATTGTCAAAAATGATACACTGCAGCTGGGATTTTCAGCAGTTGGATCTTTACACATTTCTTTTCCGACTAATAACTCGAGAACTATTAAACCAATCAACTTCAAACTTGGAAATTGCCTTGAAATCGGTGAGTATACGGTTGGGATTGCTCTTCAGTTAACTAACTGGGCTGGGTGGTGCTTAGTTGGTTCGTCGTGATATAGCTGAAATATTGTTGAAAACGACGTTAAATTCTATTCACTCACTCACTCTTCAGTTACATGTGTAATCCAAGATGGCGGCCATCAGCCATCTTGCATTGTCAGCAGTTGGATGTCTACACATTTCTTCTCTGACCAATAACTGAAGAAGTATTGAAGCAATTGACTTCAAACTTGAAGAGTGTCTTGACATCGACGAGAGGGCAGTTTGGATTGCTTTTCAGTTACTTGTGTAATCCAAGATGGTCACTTTCAACCATCTTGAAATTTAAGGATCTTGTCCGAGCAATAAATTGAGAATGATTGAACTGATCGACTTCAAACTTGAAGAGTGGCTTGACATTAATGAGAGCACGGTTATGATTGCTTTTCAGTTACCTGTGTAATCCAAGAAGCCACCATCAGCCATTACATTGTCAGCAGTTGGATCTTTAAACATTTATTGTCCGATCAATAACTCGAGAACTATTGAACCAATCAACTTCAAACTTGGATCTTGATTGTCTTGACATCAGTGAGAGGATGAATGGGATTGCTTTTTGTTATCCCTCGGCCAATTTTGGCCATGGGGTATTGTCGTCGTCTTGTACGTCCGTACGTGAGCGAGATAGCCGGAAAACTGTTCCACTGATGAATTCCAAATTTGGTATGCTTGTTAACCTAGTCAATGACCAGAAGCCTATTGAATTGGGACCTGATTGGGTGGAAACCTTGGCGGCCATCTTTAGTTTTATGCAAAATGGATATTGATCCATATCTCGGAAACCATTCAACTGTTCAATACGAAAGTTGGTATACATCATCGATACATCAAGCAACTTTCAATGAACTACCAAACCGGCTTTTCTGATTAGCTGGAAACCCTGGAGGCCATCTTTAATTTATACAAAATCGATACATATCTCTGTTATCATTCAATTGTTTTATATGAAAGTTAGTATACATCCAGATACTTTGAATCAGGAGCTGATTGACCGAAAATCTTGGCGGCCATCTTTAATTATGCAAAATCTTTAATGATGTTTATCTCTGATACCATTTAAGTGTTGTATACGAAACTTGGTTTACAGCATCGATGTTTGAAGAGGCTTGCATTAATGATAACCACATCAGTTCCTCTGAATGGCGGGAAGGATGGGCGGCCATCTTTAATTTATGCAAAATCATTAATGATCTCTATCTCTGATACTGTTCAAATGTTCAATGTAAAATTTGGTATACATCATCGATGCATCAAGAGATTTATGTAATGAATACCGGTTTCTCTGATTGGATGGAAACCTTAAGGGCCATTTCTAATTGCAAAATTTTGGATAATCTGTATATTTGCACTTGACTGCTTGGTGTTCCTGACATCTTGGTTCAAATTTAATACATTATGAATGGCTGGCACCCAGAGCCGAGGGGTTTTCAGATGCGCAGCTTCGAATATAACCTGTGTATTGGCCAGCCTGGATTTTCTGCAGTTGCATCTTTTCTGGGCAATAACTGGAGAGTGATTGAACTGATTGACTTCAAACTTGGACAGAGGCTTTACATCGGACAGAGGATGGTCGGGATGCTTTCTAGTTACCTGCATAATCCAAGATGGCCACCATCAGCCATCTTGTGTAATTATTCAAGATGGCCACCACCAGCCACTTGGATCTTGTCCGGACATTAACTTGAAAATGATTGAACCAATTGACTTCAAATTTGATTGGACAAAGGCCCTTGCTGAAAAGTCTTTCGAAGTCAGTTGCTTTTGTGAACACCTTTCTGCAAAACCAAAGATATTCAAATGGACATTTCTCTTGCAATTCATAATAATTTCAACAAACAAGCACTGGATTCAGTTCTGCAATACCACAAGATGTATTGTTCGAGTGACAATTTTAGACATTGGCTTGGCAGTGATAGTGGCTTGACATCAGTGAGAGGATGGTGGGATTGTTTTTCAGTTACCTGCGTAATCCAAGATGGCCACTGTCAGCCATCTTGAATTTTTAAGTGCTTGGATAATCTCTGGGCAATAATTGAGAGATTGAACCGATCATCTTAAACTTGGAGAGTGGCTTGACAACATCGAGAGGACAGTTAGGATAGATTTTCAGTTACCTGCATTCATTCCCCCAAAATATCTGCCACAATTCATTACTGGAATTTCTTTCTAACAAACAGAATTTATTCTTCGATCTTGTCAGATCTGTATGAAACATGATAATTATGTCTCCCCCAACTATGTTGGGGGGAGACATCTAGTGTTTGTGCTGTCTGTCTGTCTGTCTGTCTGGATGGATGTCTGTCTGTCTCTCTGGATGGATGTCTGTCCGTCCCCTTGCCTTGTCCGCAAGATATCTTGAGAACTACTGGATGGAATTTCACCAAACTTGGATGGAAGCTTCATTGGGATAGCCCCCTCATTTGATTAGGTTTTGGTGTATGTGCGTGCATTCATCCGTGTCCGGTGTCCGCCCGTCCGTCCATCTACTTGTACATGTATATACAGGGCTTGTCTGCAAGATATCGGGAGAACTACTGGATGGAATTTCACCAAACTTGTATGGAAGCTTCATTGGGATAGCCCCCTCATTTGATTAGGTTTTGGTGTATGTGCGTGCATTCATCCGTGTCCGGTGTCCGTCCGTCCGTCCATCTACTTGCACATGTATATACAGGGCTTGTCTGCAAGATATCTGGAGAACTACTGGATGGAATTTCACCAAACTTGGATGGAAGCTTCATTGGGATAGCCCCCTCATTTGATTAGGTTTTGGTGTATGTGCGTGCATTCATCCGTGTCCGGTGTCTGTCCGTCCGTCCATCTACTTGTACATGTATATACAGGCCTTGTCTGCAAGATATCTTGAGAACTACTGGACAGAATTTCACCCCACTTGAATGGAAGCTTCAGTGGGATAGCCCCCTCATTTGATTAGGTTTTGGTTTGTGTGTCTGCATTCATCCATGTCCGGTGTCCGTCCGTCCGTCCATCTACTTGTACATGTATATACAGGGCTTGTCTGCAAGATATCTGGAGAACTACTGGACAGAATTTCACCAAACTTGGATGGAAGCTTCATTGGGATAGCCCCCTCATTTGATTAGGTTTTGGTGTATGTGCGTGCATTCATCTGTGTCCGGTGTCCGTCCGTCCGTCCATCTACTTGTACATGTATATACAGGGCTTGTCTGCAAGATATCGGGAGAACTACTGGATGGAATTTCACCAAACTTGTATGGAAGCTTCATTGGGATAGCCCACTCATTTGATTAAGTTTTGGTGTATGTGCGTGCATTCATCCGTGTCCGGTGTCCGTCCGTCCGTCCATCTACTTGCACATGTATATACAGGGCTTGTCTGCAAGATATCTGGAGAACTACTGGATGGAATTTCACCAAACTTGGATGGAAGCTTCATTGGGATAGCCCCCTCATTTGATTAGTTTTGGTGTATGTGCGTGCATTCATCCGTGTCCGGTGTCTGTACGTCCGTCCATCTACTTGTACATGTATATACAGGCCTTGTCTGCAAGATATCTTGAGAACTACTGGACAGAATTTCATCCCACTTGGATGGAAGCTTCAGTGGGATAGCC
>JAVTVY010013526.1:0-50646 GCA_036873755.1 Hanleya hanleyi
CAGTGTAAAGGTTTCCACCGCGGTGGAAACCTTTGCGCGCCGGGGTCAAAGGTCAGTTCCGGTCACGTAAGCGCGCGCCGGGGTCAAAGGTCAGTTCCGGTGACCTTTAGCGACGTACACCAAACAGAAGCGAGTATTTAAAATCCGTCACAGAGCTCTCGTCCAATCAGAAGCGAGTATTTTGACAAGAGACACGGAAGTGCCCGAACATGATATCAGCTAGCGTGCTATAAAAGGAAGCGGTCTGGCCGTTTCATCAGACACTCTGTCAACCACCAAGATGTTCACTTGTACTACGTGCTCGAAATCATTCACTCGTCTGCATGACTTGCGCCGCCATGAGGCTACCAAGCACGAAGGAACCGCCCGGTATAACTGTACGATATGTACACTGTCGTTTCAGCGCCCGGATCATTTACAGCGCCACACACGTGTACGCCATGAAGTACCCAAGCGTCCATGCGAAGAATGTGGTCGGCTTTTCAAACTGACCAGTCGGTTGCTGCGACACCAACGCACACGACACCCTGTTCCGCAGCCACGTTTGCAGATAGAAGAGCCCGTAGGCATCAATATCGAAACAGGGGAACTCCCACCCATCGCACGAGGGCCGATGATGATGTCGCCCTAATTCAACAGTCAAATTCCGACGACAAGACCTTGGGCCAGATTTTGTACGACGTGGAAGGTAAAGGACACTTCGTGGACGAAGCCATAAATGTTCCCAGCGATCTGTTACACGAAGACCATCCAGTGAGTGACATTTATCGGCGCCATTGGCCCATGATCCGGCACTGTTTCTACCGGCATCGCCCTATTCAAGATATCTACAATTTCCGACTGACCGACCTCACCCGTCTACGTAGCTACGTAGAAGCCATCTTCAAAGATCAAACTACGGCCTTCCAATTGAATCTGGTGTTTGGTTATGTGCTGCAGCATAAAGAGACAGGCCAAGTCCGATATTTTTACCCGAACAGTAACATCCGGGTATTTGACCAACCGTTTACCATCATTAACCCAGTGTCGCTAGAGACGATGCTGGAGAAACTGGACACCGTGGATCCCTTGGAATGGGCCCAACAACAACGCCCCAACACCAAGTGGACAGTGGAGAGTGTGACCAATGTTGCGTTTTTCGTTACCAAGCTGACCGACCACTCCCATCGGCTGAATGCGTCACTCATGCACTGATGAATACCATAACATGCCGTACATACTCTATATGTCTACATGTTGATCGTTGACGGTACGGAGGTGACCGAAGATACACGGATGTTACCGAAGATGTCACGGCTCGGCCCTCGACTTGGGGATAGTTGAACTGAGTGTGCTAAAAATAGATCACCAGCTAGCGTGCTATAAAAGGGAAGCGGCCTGGACGTTTCATCAGACACTCTGTCAACCACCAAGATGTTCACTTGCACAACTTGCCAGAAGCTGTTTACTCGTCTAAATAATTTACGACGCCACGAGGCCTCCACCCACAACGATGCTCGGTATACTTGTACAACCTGCGCACGGTCATTCAATCGGGAGGATCCTTTACTGCGTCATGAGAGGGTACTTCACGCGGGTGCAACGGTACTATGTAATGATTGTGGTCGACTCTTCAAACGACCCAGTCGGTTTAGACAGCACCAACGTTTGATGCATGCCCCGTCTCTACGGTTTGGGCGACAACTTTCCGCTAAAGAGGAGCCGCGGAAGGTCAGACCCAGTGAAGATGAACCCGGAGAGACGAACGCCACTGGTGATACGATGACGAAGAGCCTGCCTATACCCACGGTCCAGGAGGGCCTGGATATCCAGCCGGACCCCACCGTTACGGTTTCGAGTCATACGCCTGATAACATCGAACATTTTCTGGACGAGCCCATAAATGTTCCTAGCGATCTCTTACAGGGCGCCCATCCAGTGAGTGACATCTATCGGCGCCATTGGACCATGATACGGCACTGTTTCTACCGTCATCGCCCTATTCAAGATATCTACAATTTTCGACTGACCGACCTCGCCCGTCTAGGCAGCTACGTGGAAGCCATCTTCAATGACCAAGCAACGTCCTTCAAATTAAATCTGGCGTTTGGTTATGTGCTGCAGCATAAGGAGACAGATCAAGTCCGATACTTTTACCCGAGCAGTAACATCCGGGTATTTGACCAACCGTTTACCATCATTAACCGGGCGTCGCTAGAGACGATGCTGGAGAACCTGGCCAACGTGGATCCCTTGGAATGGACCCAACAACAACGCCCCAACACCAAGTGGAAAGTGGAGAGGGTAACCAATGTTACGTTCTTCGTGACCAAGCTGACCAACCAACCCATCGGCTGAATGTATTCACCCAGGCACTGATAGATACTCAGAATGCACAAGCAACTATCTGAGGATATGTTGCCTCAACGGTATCCTGGGCTGCCCGATGATGATTAGAATAAACAGTTCAAAGCGAACATGGCCGAAGATGGAACTTTCTGAAATGAAGACTTCTGATTGGACAAGAATACATCTAACGGACAGGAACGAATATGACAGATGCAAATGGTGGCCTCTGATTGGACAAGTCTTCTTGAATTGTAACACCAAGTGGATAGTGGAGATAATGACCAATGTTGCGTTCTTCGTGGTTAAACTGACCACCACCTCCATCGGATGAAAGTATTCACCCATGCACTGATAGATACTCAGAATGCGCAAACAACTATCTGAGGATATGTTGCCTCAACGGTATCCTGGCCTGCCCGACGATGATTAGAATAAACGGTTCAGATGGCACTTTCTGAAAATGAGACTTCTGATTGGACAAGAATACATCTAACGGACAGGAACGAATATGAAACATGCAAATGGTGGCCTCTGATTGGATAAGAATCTTCTTGAATTGTAAATATACCCAACGCGGCTCCCCCAGCGTGGGTATGATGTAACATTGGGGAGAATAAACTATATGAAAAAAACTTCTTGTTGTTGTTGTTGTTGTTCTCTCATGTGTCATCCTTGTTGTTGTTGCTGTTGTTGTTCTCTCTCTCTGGTCTATATCATGGCGTTATGTTAGAGTGTTAAGGTGTAACGACGGGCGTTGACGGGCATCACTGCATTTCGAAGAATTAGTGACAATTCCATGGAATATCAGAGCTTCTGAGCTATTTCACCAGGGCGTTGAAGCATTAAGAATGGTGTTGGTGGGCGTTGCTACAAGATGACACCTCACACGGTCCATTTGGACAGCGGATGGTCCATCTCTACACCAAATAACATCCTTCACTGCTAAAAAATGCCCACTTTCGCTACAACTTGTACTAATGACGTCACCAATGACGTCACAGATGCTATAAATATCCCTGAAATCAGGGTGTATACTCCGAGAGCTACAACATGACACCCCACACGACGCATTCGCAACGCGGTTGGTCCATCTCTACACCAAATACCTTCCTGCACTGCCCCAAAAGGCTCACTTTCGCTAATACTCCTACTGATGACGTCATCGATGACGTCACAGATGCTTCGGACATGCCTCAATTCGGAATGTACACCCCGAGAGCTACAAAATGACACCTCACACGACGCATTCGGACTAAGGATGGTGCATCTCTACACCAAACTCACCCTCACGCACCCACAAAATGTCCACTTTCGCTACTACTCGTACCGATGACGTCATCAATGACGTCACAGATGACGCGGACATCCCTCAAATCGGAATGTACACGCCGAGAACTACAAGATGACACCTTCCAGGACGCATTCGAACCGTGAATAGCCCATCTCGACCCCAAATACCTTCATGTACTACCCGAAAATGTCCACTTTCGCTACTACTCGTACCGATGACGTCACCGATGACGCGAACATCCCTCAAAATCGGAATGTACACCCCGAGAACTACAAGATGACACCTTCCAGGACGCATTCGAACCGTGAATAGCCCATGTCGATCTCAAATACCTTCATGTACTGCCCGAAAATGGCCACTTTACTTAATACAACCAACTGCGCATGCGCAGATTGACGCGACTTGCATTCAAAAACACACCATTCTGACTCTACCCCACACAAGCTTCACTTTGACACCTCACACGACCCATTCGAACCGTGATTAGCTCATCTCTAACCCAAACACACCCCTACATAGCACCCAAAATGTCCCCTTTCGCTACTACGGCCAGACTGCGCATGCGCAGACTATTGAACACGGACGAACCATTAGTGTAGTCAAGTGCTCCTCCACGAGAGCTTCAAAATAAGACCTCACTCGATTTGCTTCACATTGATACCTCACTCGTCTCCATTGGACCACTAGGGGCGCCTCTAACCCAAAAAAGGATATTTTGAAGATTGCGCATGCGCAGAATGCTGTTAGTTCAACCCACACCAGTCCATCAGATGCTCCTTCACGTCACCTTCAATTTGATACCTCACTCGACCCGATTGGTCCATTAGGGACGCCTCTAACCCCAAAAAGGCTATTTTTGAAGATTCATATTTTTGATATCATCTTCGCGCATGCGCAGAATTACCCTAATTCAAGCCCACACCCAGTCTATCAGATGCTCCTTCACGTCACCTTCAATTTAATACCTCACTCGACCCGATTGGCCCATTAGGGACGCCTCTAACCCCAAAAAGGCTATTTTCATAGCCTTTGGACTTCGCGCATGCGCAGAAAATTCAAAATAGCCTTTATTGGAGTTAGGGCAGCCCCTAGTGGTGCAATCGGGTCGAGTGAGGTATCATTGTGAAGCATTTCACGTCAGCTTCAATTTGATACCTCACTCGACCCACTACCTCTAAAATAAAAAATCTTCATTCACCGGATGTTGATAATTATCTTCAAAATAATCTTTTTTGAGGTTAGAGGCGTCCCTAATGGTCCAATCGGGTCGAGTGAGGTATCATTGTGAAGCATTTCACGTCAGCTTCAATATGATACCTCACTCGACCCACTACCTGAAAAATAAAATTTTGTTGACTTGACGTATGAAGATTTCCCATCCGAAGGACGGGTTTTACTTCACATTTTTTTGTTTTGTTTTGAAAAATTTTTTTTGAAATGTACAAACTTTTACGTGAAGACAATATTCTTTATATATGTGTACTTCCTATTCCCCGCAGGAATTTATGCAATATCAATTCTTTCCGCAATGAACTTACAATTTTACTGGCAATGAAATTCTCCGTGTCAATTTGAGGTGGATATGAAAACGTACTGACTGACACGTGCAATGGCAACAATTCGCTACAGTGTAATGAAATGTGTTCATTTTTTAGGCGCCCGTGGTTTTATTAATATGCAAACACATATGCTTTTCTAATAGTTCATTGGCTGAACCGCGAGGCGGGAGAAAAAAATATTAAACTATTTTCGTCTCGCGAGGCCAAATCCTCAGTGTGTGTGTGCGGCGAACGCAAGCCAACAACTCACCAGTTTTACCGGACAGGCAAATGAATTGCATGTTATTTTGACTCGATTCATACGCTCGACTCTTCAAAATGGACTTGAAGAAGACGTTATGCGGGAACTGAAATCAATTTCTTGAAACTTTTGTTAAACTAATTTCGTCTCGCGAGGCCAAATCCTCAGTGTGTGTGTGTGCGGCGAACGCAAACCAACAACTCACCAGTTTTACCGGACAGGCAAATGAATTGCATGTTATTTTGACTCGATTCATACGCTCGACTCTTCAAAATGGACTTGAAGGAGACGTTATGCGGGAACTGAAATCAATTTCTTGAAACTGAACGCAAACCAACAACTCACCAGTTTTACCGGACAGGCAAATGAATTGCATGTTATTTTGACTCGATTCATACGCTCGACTCTTCAAAATGGACTTGAAGGAGACGTTATGCGGGAACTGAAATCAATTTCTTGAAACGTTTGCTCACCGTGAGCAACAAGAGAGCTAACAGGCAATTGAGGCCGTTAGCTCAGCTGATATGTCGATGGAAATATCTGTGAATTTCGAAAAAAATGCGTGACAAGCCAAGAAAACAGAAAACCGCTGGGATGTGGACACCAAACCGGGGAACATCTATGTGCCGCTGACCAAAATCATTAGCTTCATAGTTTAGTGCGTAAAGGTGGAAATATCTGTGAATTTCGATTAGCATACAAATGCATGGTGTGTTATATCCCACCTAGGAAAAAAACAGCCCCCCAGATATGCATCAAACGTCCGGGAGTATGGGATATAGGTATACATCTGGACTAAACTTCTTTTATCAGGTAAGCTACACTTTAGTACTATACTTGCATGTCATAAAATGAGAGAGAGAGAGAGAGAAAGAGAGAGAGAGAGAGAGAACATTTCAATCTCATGATCTGCCAATTTTCGAGATGAAAATTTTTTCTTGACGAAATAGAAATGAACGCGAATCTATATTCTACAAAACATTTTTTCTTGACGAAATAGAAATGAACGCGAATCTATATTCTACAAAACACCAGAAAATATTAGCGTAGGTGAATTTTTTAGACTGTTTTGTGCTTTCATCGAAAGTGAAAACACATGTCGAAAAGTGTGTAGCAGTGTCGATATAAATCTTCAACCTAGATGTGAAAATAGATACCGGGCATAAATTAGAGAGAGCATTTCAGTACACCTCAAAAAATGAAACATGGACGGTATCCTTCATCTCGAGGGGTGCGCAAGTTCGATTCTTGCTTTCATTATGTGAGTATGTGTTGGACATGTGATCTTTAAATTTTATTATCACCAGACTAGCAGGGTAGGATGTGGGTTTCAGGAGTTCACCGGGTGTGACAATTTCTTTATAATGATTTGTGATAAAAGCGGGTAAAACCTAATGTCAAAATCTCCTTGAAGGTCACGGAGATGTCGATTTATTGCTGATCAGCTGATTTCCAGGACAGACAGACATTATTTCGGCTCTTTTCTCTTCGAAATTCTTGTAATTTGCTCAATACAAATAAATATTTAAATTGACTCTGAGTTTTCTGTTGGCATTATTTCAGCAATATTATGCACTAATGGGTTTTATCATTCTTTTCCATTCATGGAATTTTTACAGTTCCACAGTGTCACAAAACAACAATAATGCCATGATGTCACAATAAGACGTTACAAAGACAATTTCTGCTGTATACAATGGTATAAGGCACCTGTATACAATGGTATAAGGCACCTGTATACAATGGTATAAGGCACCTGTATACAATGGTAGAATGCCGATATTTCAACCCCACGCCCAGTCCATCAGATAGCCCTTTTCCTCACCTTCACTTTGATACCTCCTACGACTCCATTGGCCCATTAGGGACTCCCCTAGCTCCAAAACCGCTATTTCCATACCCTTCGGTAACCGCGCATGCGCAGAATGCCGATATTTCAACCCCACACCCAGCCCATCAGATGCCCCTTCACGAATGCTTCACATCGATACCTCACTCGACCCCATCGGTACACTAGGGGCTCCCCTAGCTCCAAAAAGGCTATTTTCATACCCTTCGGTCACCGCGCATGCGCAGAATGCCGATATTTCAACCCACACCCAGCCCATTAGATGCCCCTTCACATAAGCTTCACTTTGATACCTCACTCGACCCCATCGGACCATTTTATCTAGGGACTACTTTTTCTCCGCGGAAGCTTTTTCCCGAGACCGAATTACCGCCAAAACCACGGCCAAACCGCATCACCGCGGATGAATACATTTTTTTTTTTTGCCGGAACTTTTTTTTTTCGTTCCACCCACCACCCACGGCGGCCATCTTTTCCCACCTCCCACATCTTGCACTCACTGACACTCGCGGCCATCTTTTCCCACCTCCCACATGGCGGCCATCTTTTCCCACCTCCCACATGGCGGCCATCTTTTCCCCCCTCCCACATGGCGGCCATCTTTTCCCACCTCCCACATGGCGGCCATCTTTTCCCACCTCCCACATCTTGCACTCACTGACCTCTGCTCCACGTTGCTCCACATCACGCATGCGCACATACCCTTTTTCCCAGGTTAATGACGTCACACGCATGCGCAGTGTGGAGCAATTTGTTCAATTCGGGTACTGTATACTACTGTCACCACAGTAGCTTTATCAGGTCCCCAGAAGACTGTTAGCGATGGTGATAAGTGGATCAAATTATACGGTGACCAGGCTAGAGCTTTGGTGAACCAAGAAGCTTGTCAGGATGGAGGAAGGAGACCAGACAAACCTTCACCCCAGGATATCCATATAGGAGAAACGCAATTGTTGATTCACGGGTTTAAGGGGTTAAATGTCGACGTTAACGTCCATATCACTGGCTCAGCAAATTATTAACTCGATATACACCGTCTGAAAGTCGTCATTCAACACTTAAATATACCCGTAACAAGGATATGATCATGCAAAGACATTTTGAATTGAATTGAATTGAATTGAAGTTTATTCTCAGAACCAAGCATATAATGGTATGAAAATCTAATACAATACAATCATAATCAAATGTTTTCAATAACATATGACGAAGCCACCATTTTACATGATTAGGGGCGTCATCCGTTTCATATACAGAGATTGGTATATTCGAACTGCATCATTTTTCTTGAACGTCTTTATCGTGATGCATCGATCATATCCATATATACAATGAGTAACATATGTTTTCTGTGCCCTACGAAACTATCGGGATCAGATAGTTGAGACATATGCGATTGTCGCATGTTGGGATCAGATAGTTGAGACATATGCGATTGTCGCATGTTGGATCTAATAATCTAAATAATGAGAACATACAAGCTAGCCTCCCACCCAGGAACTGCCATCCATTCACGCTACTCACACAAGTCTCTGGCCTCCTGGCGAGGACTTGTCATTCACGCATATTACCTACCTACACAGGGGTTATCCATCCATGGAAGATATATATAAGTATTGCATCGAAAAACAATAGAAAACACGAATGACTACAAACCTTCTATTTCATATGATACAGGCACGGCACACCGAAGATCACAGACGGGCTAGACAAGACCCGAAACAGCAGACGGATGACGATTACATGAATATCAACAGCGCCTTAATTCAGTGACAACGCCGCACAACGAGAATGTCCAGAATCAGAATACGGTACTCAACCATATACCACACCAGACACGCTACCCCATAGATGTCACCGAACTGACGCTTCAACACAGAATATGCTCCTTTGACTTTCACGCAATATAGGACGCAGACCTGCCGTCCTGTACCCCAATACACACTCCAAGCAATTGTTGCAGGCACAGATTCCTGTAAGAACCCACCCTGTTCCCAAGGGCGTCGTTAGGGAAGTCGTCTCGAAAAATCCTGAAGACGCCCATGGTTCTCCCAGTTTTTTTTTCTGGACGGCTTTGTGCGTACGAAGGGGTACCAAGACAAAGGAATCATCCACGTGATTACAGTGAACTCATATTTACCAGTATAGCCTAACCAGAAACAGACTTACGAACTTGTACATAGAGATCCTTATTTACTTCTATTTATATCTCCCTCTACGCTCTCATTGTTATTTATTATTTATTTATTTATTTTTATATTTAGCGCTGGAAAAGATATTCAATGAACAAAGAAATGTACCGTGAAATTCAAATAAAACATTGAGTTGATGGGCCGCGAAATCCGAATGGGAAGCGGCCCTTAAACTACAATTTCATTCAATTTATTCATCCATACATATACTGAGATCACCGGCCTCTGTCAGGAGCTGCTATACATTCACGCTCACAGACTCAAGTTTCTGGCTTCCGCCAGTTCAATTCAATAGTCTATATTTATAATCGATGGCCTGTACACCTGTCTACCGGTGAGTCGAGGTTCATGAAAATATAAATATTAGTAAATATGCACACATTTATACATATAGGTTAACCACCGGCATCGGCCAGGAACGTTATCCATCCATACATTCACTTATACACCATTTCACCGGCCTCCCCAACCAAGAGCTGCCATATATTCAAGCTGACACACACAAGTCTCCGACCTCCCGGTCAGGACTTATCATTCATACATACCGGCTCCGTTCCGGAACGTTCTACATCCATACCAGATTAATGAATTACAATGTATATAAGGGAAGTGGGAAGAGGTGCCGACATACTGGCAAGCCACATGAGACACGGATAGGGAAAATATAAACGATCAATGATACAGGATTTTCACAATTGTAAAAAATATATACCAATTTAGTTGTTTAACTGTTTTATGTGTAGAATGGGCACTGCAATGAAAACGCTAATGTTATGAGTGAGTATTATGCACACGAAGTCCTTAAGGTCTCAGGACCACTAGGTTTTCAAAATTTATAATCAACTATGTAGGCTGGTTTCTAGTCAGTCGGCGAGTCACGCATGGTGATCAATTTATCAACTTACTTCGAACTTCTAACAAATAGTATTGAAAATCAATTAGGATTCAGACTGGGTAGTAGTAGAGAGAAGGCATTTGGAATCGCATGCGCATACGCTACGGAGTAGCTACGTGTACCGCAGTCTGGGGTGGGGGGAAGTGCCACAAAGAATGTTTTAAAAAATCCAAGATGGCCGACATGAAGACGTCATGGTTATTTCATTTTAAAAACAGGCATTTTTTGGACGATTTTTCGGTGAGATTTTTCGAAGTTTTTATTCATGTTTTTTTTTCTTCGCAAAACCTGCATAATAAATTAGTAAATAATAATCTGTATGAAATAAAATGTTTTACCCAATTTTCCATGCAGGAAAGCACACATTTTTGAGGAATCTATAGCAAATATAACTTTTCCGGTACTCCACATACCGGCCACTTGAATTTACCCATGATCCTCTGCTCGGGGGGTTATGCAAATAGGCTCAAAATGAACCCAATATGGTACAAAATAAAAGCGTTGCTATATAGCTGAAATATTGCTGAACGCGACGTTAAAACTTAACTCTCTCTCTCTGTGTCTCTCTCTTCCAAAATGATAACCTACAAAAAGTCATGGAGTCTCCGCTCTCCATTTTTGTAGTTCTGGAGATAAGAGCAAGAACTTGGCCGAGAGTGGTAAAATAATTTAATTCAACGGCAAGAGAAAATATATGTGCCGGTACACAATATGGTTATGACATGAAACTGAAATCCGCAATATGTGCTATTTCGTGAAAAAGGGTTCGAATCGAGTCAAAAACATTTTCCAACAGTGGAGATATAATTCCACCGCACATCAACATGTTAAACGCCTCATCGTACCATCTTTTTTGACTCAATTGAAACTTCTACGAAATAAGAAATGCCAAATTTGATAATCGTTCAACATCATTTTATTATATCCATAACAGTCGTATATACGTAATGGATTGTATATTGATTTGCACTACTTATATATTTAAATATGAAACAGGTTTACAGTCATCCATAGGAACCATGGAATAAAACTATTAATAAATCCGTATTAACAAATCCGATCTGTATTTGACAGGCTTATTCACAAAGAATCAACTGTCACGCCCATACTCCAATCTCAGTAAACTCAGATATAACATCACGGAATATTATATCTGACTCAAGCCCCATATAAATCCCGTGTGCATTTCAAACTACATTTGTTATTAACCAGGTGGCTAGCTTGGTGAATCAATTTCAATATCACGCCCACAGTAATTACACACGGTAGCACGCAAACATTCTCAGGAAACAGTATCCAAATACGGCATCATTTCCAGACAGCGTGCGTGGAAAACGTATAAGGAGTTTACTCCCACTGAAATGTCTGGCTTTGTTGGGCGGTAGAAAATATCAGAAGATCGTGCCGTCCGAAGGTGTTAATATCTGAGAACTAAACGCCAATCATTGTCAAAGTGAAAAAGCAGAAATTGTCGTGATTGGCTTATAATCTCGTATAGTATCGGCGAAAATATCGCACGAATTATTCATATATAGCGTCACGTCTGGATGGTATTCCCTTGATTTACCATCTGGTTTACCTATAGATTGGCCCATTCTTATCAAAAGGTAATTTCCAACAAAAAGTTTACCAGTACGCCATTGCGAAAGTCCAAACTGAGCGAGAACAAAAGAATGGCTGTTTAACTTTCCGCTCACTGACTGTGGGCACGATTTGTATGATTCAACATTGCCGAAAGTTGAATACATTTGTTTCTGTCCGCTGAAAAATTCTGAAACATTCGTACGTTTTATGAAATGAATATCATCACCAAATACCTAAAAAAAAACAGCAGCCAGGAACTTATTGTTTTATATTTACGGAAATTTTCCCGTATTTCTCAATGTTAACTTATGGGAGCCTGCCCCCAGCGCGGATCGGACGAGGCGTGGACTTCTCGAAATTCGAGGCAGAATTTCTTCGACACAATTTTTGTTGTCTCCCTCTTTCTCTCTCGCAAGTTTTACTTCCCATCAATAAAAACTCAGCTAACGCGTCGGAATTTAAGTTCGATCGTACCATTCTGGATCTGAAAGTCATAGTAATTGACAATTTCCATACAAAGCTATGGCCCTTCGATTACAGAGAGTATATCCGATCGTAAATTCTCCAGAAAATCCCTAGTGATCGTAAATTGAAAGATGACTAACTATTTGAGTTTTATCTCAATCGTCAAATATTTTATCTTCCCGGGGAGAGGTATAGACAGTTTTAACTTTCCCACCCTATTTCATCTGTGAAAAGTTCTATCGCGCGATGTCAAAAAAAAAAAAAAATCCATTGTCAAATTCTTCATCTTCTTTAAAAATAAATCAGCGTGTTCAAGGATTAATATCTGAGGTGAGGTCTAAGCAATTTCAGGCATACGATCAAGTAATTTCCATTTACTTTTGGACAAGGAAGATTCCAGAAAAAACGGGCAAAAAACATCAAAACGTAGTACATGAACGAGGACCATATTGCGGTACATACACACAGTTTGAACTTTACCCGTAATTCTATAGGGATTATGCAAAGGAGTTTTACAACAACTTTTTGACTGGTTGGCTGATATTCTAAGTCTCTTCACTGTCCAACAGAAATACCAGCTTTTTTTTGAAAATTTTAACTGACCAATGAAGTGTTTCAATATTGGAGTTATGTACCATAAATTATTAGAATAGAAACAATTCAGCTCTCTAAGATATTCTTACATTTTCAAACTTTTGACAGAAGTTAATTTTTTTTTTACATTATCGCTGGGCATTTATTCATGTATTTGGCCACGATTTCACAGTTTTTCCCTTACATTTCCCACGTGACGTGGGAGTAACACGGCGGGATGTATTTAATTATTAAGCAAAGAAGAGTGAGTAAGTGAGTGAATATGATTTAACGTCGCTTTCAACTATAGTTCAGTCATATCACGACGTTGGGTCCTATTCCTTTTCACACCCGGAAACCACACTGTTGGAGTCCTATTCCTTTTTACACCCGGGAACCCCACAGGTGACTCAGTCGCCTCTTACGACAAGCTGTCTGAGGAGCTGAGGCCTATTCTTACCATGACCTGGGGTGTGCACAACATCCCAGGTCAATCCCCGGAAGCCCCACGAGGTAAACAAAAAAGAAATGATAATAAAATAAATTACACGTATCACATGGAATTAAACATTTGTTCACAATGTGGCATGTTGAACAGGTAGCAGAAGTAATGGATTTGATAGTCATTTCAAGAATAGGCCAAAATCTGATCAATTATTTTATCCATGAACTTGTGTTTACCAGATCTCTTCAGAACACGCAGGGTAAATCTGACATCGTTCAGAAAATGGGTGAAATTCTGCTCATTCTCTTCCACTTATATAAGTGAAGAATTTAGCTTTTATATGTTGAGGTAATTAAGACAATCTTTCATTTTGGAACTATAGAACGTCTATAGACTTTAAGACTGTCAGCTAATTTAGTTACTAAAGTAGCCTGACCCAATAACCCCCTCCCCCCCCCCCACCCCACCCCCCAACACCTCAAATACGAAGCTGCGCATCTGAAAACCCCTCGGCTCTGGGCGCCAGCCATTCATAATGTATTCAATTTGAAGCAAGACTTCAGGAACACCAAGCAGTCAAGTGACAAATATACAGATTATGAAAAAATTTGCCATTAGAAATGGCCTCTAAGGTTTATGTCCAATCAGAGAAGTCGGTATTCATTACATAAGTCTGTTGATGCATCGATGATGTATACCAAATTTTGTCATAGAGCATTTGAAAATTATCAGAGATAGAGATCATTAATGATTTCGCATAACTTAAAGATGGCCGCCCATCCTTCCCACCACTCAGAGAAACTGATGTGGTTATTCATTGCAAGTGTCTTGATACATGGATGCTGTATACCAAGTTTCATATAGAACACTGAAATGGTATCAGAGATATACATCATCAAAGATTTTGCATAAATTAAAGATGGCCACCAAGGTTTCCGCCCAATCAGAAACACCAGAACTGCCATTTATCGTAAGTCTATTGATGCATCGATGATATATGCCAAATTTTACATCGAGCACTCGAACGGTATCAGAGATAGAGATCATTAATGATTTCGCATAAATTAAAGATGGCCGCCCATCCTTCCTGCCACTCAGAGGAACTGATGTGGTTATACATTGCAGGTCTCTTGATACATCGATGCTGTATACCAAGTTTCGTATAGAACACTTGAATGGTATCAGAGATATATATCATTAAAGATTTTGCATAAATTAAAGATGGCCGCTAAGGTTTTCACCGAATCAGGGAAAGTGGTTTGGTCATTCCTTTGAGCTTTCTTGATGCATCGATGATCTATACCAAGTTTCGCACTGAACAGAGAAATGGTACCTAAGATACACAAGATTAATGATTTCGCATAAATTAAATATGGCCGCCAAAGTTTCCAACCAATCAGGTCCAGATTCAATAGGGTTCTGGGTCATGAGCATATGGATGTGCAGTGCAAGTTTGGTGTGCCTAGGGTAAGTCGTTCTAAAGATATCTTGGTAACGAGAAAGCTGTGACGGTTTCGCATAAATTAAAGATGGCCGCCAAAGTTTCCAACCAATCAGGTCCAGATTCAATAGGGTTCTGCGTCACGCGCATACGTATGTGTACTGCAAGTTTGGTGTGCCTAGGGTAAGTCGTTCTGAAGATATCTTGGTAACGAGAAAGGTGTGACGGACGGACGGACAGACGGACAGACGTACATGACGACGACAATACCCTTCGGCCAAATTTTGGCCGAGGGGTAATAAAACGGGTTGGAGTCTGATCCACCAGGACAGTTCTGCTGCCTCAAGGGGGTGAAACCGGCTGTTTCTCTATACTCTACGAATCTAATATTTTTCACGAAAGAATTCAGAATTCATATTTTGCAACATAAACCTTGTATATATAATACCTAATGAAATCGGTGTTTTATTATGGATTTACTCAATGTAATCAGCAAAATCGTGATTTCAAACTTCTCTTCTTGTTAAATATGTACACCAGCTCGTGATGTTGCACCCCTTGAGTCAGGTGGTATAGCCCCAACTGGAACTCTGACCTGGGTTTTCCAATCTAATTAAAATCAAATCCTTGAAGGATCTAACAGGCTCGCGGTATCTCGAGTGTCAACCAATCCTGAGAACGCTTCATAGTGCTTTGAAGGGAACATTAATGATAGAGAGCATTTGATTGGCTCAGTCGACCCAGACGCCGCGCTGTTGGTCCCGACTGTGTGGCACCATAATACGGAGTAGATATATGGACTGGCCTTTGGTGGAAACATTGGGGTAAACGGACACGCTGATCCTATCTCCCCTCTCAGACTGCAAGTGGGTTAGTCCAGATGCGACCATGATGTCATAATGCTATTAAATACTCATGGTATGGGCGCTCAAAACACCAAATTCAATTGAAATACGTAAGATCCTATATACCAACATGTACTATTGGGGAGCATATTAATTTATCAAGATTGTGGTTTTTCAGCCCCGATATATTGAATTCAGAGGGTAATAATGCAGCAAAGGGTCACGGCATGTGATCGTCACAATTACAAGCGTCTGGTCCGTCATTCATAATTCAGCCGTCGTCCATTAGAGAATATCCGCGTCCATACTCTCTAAAAAAACTTGAGTGAACTGTTCCACTCAAGTTTGAGTGAAATGTACTTGTTCACTCAAACTTGGGTTACTTTGCACTCAACTTGAGTTACTTTTCACTCAACTTGAGTTAAAACCACTCAAGTTCACTCAACTTGAGTGGGATGAATTTCCACCCTTATGATTGAGTGAATGTCACTCAAGTTGAGTGCATTTAACTCAAGTTGAGTGAAAAGTAACTCAAGTTGATTGAAAATCTCACTCAAATATTGAGTGGGATGAATTTCCACTCTTACTTGAGTGAAATTTCACTCAACTTTTTTTAGAGAGTAATCCAAAGACCTATTCCATATTCCATATAACAGTATTAGTACCAAATTCAAAAAGACAATCATAGTATACATAAACATAGGCTTGTTTCCTGCAAGAGAGAAGCGGTCAACAGTTTTCAATGATGCCGGCAAGACATCATGATGTTCCAAAAATATCAAATCCGTATCGCTGATCAGTATTCTTAATCCATAATATCCGTTGTAAAGTCGTCATCTAAAGAATGATGTATCTCAGTCACGCTTTGATTGTGACTGTTCATAGGAGTACCATGAGGATCTTGAAGTACATGGGTTCATACGGCCCCTAGCCCCGGGTTAAGCGGAATTAGACACAAGTTACGAAACGTAACGCCATAGATCTTGCACGCTGCGCTCGTATTTTGCTATCAGCATGCGATATGTATCGCCAAATTTGAGAAACTTTGAGTGGAGGCGTTTGGTGGAATAGCCCTGTTTTATAAGTTTCTGCAACAATGTTTTGTGACGTTGATTAAAACCGTCACATTTAACACAGGATCTAGCAAATGCTACTAAGCGAGATATGTATACGCCATATGCAGGTCCCACTGGAATATTACTGTCCAGAAAGGGATAGTTTACGATGTCGAAATTGTAATCATCTCTTTTGTTATACAGTCGACGAGAGAGAAGGCCCGCTTCATTTTTATAGAGATATAGGTCTAAATACGATGTGCCTGTAGGGTTATCTGTAGTTTCCTTCAAATCCAGGGAAGGTGGATATATATCCTTCACTGCGTCGTTTATATAGCGATTATCCACATAGACATACGGTGGAAAACCGGCAATGATTTGGTGTAAGACTCACGAAATATAATTGACAAAGGATCTGCTCCAAGTTGTATTGTCAGTCTTTTGTCCAGGATATTACCTTTTCAATGGGAGGGCTTACACCAAAGCCTTGCCGGAAAACCAGACTTCAGGTAATTGAGTCTACATTAGTCTACCATATCGTTTCCATAAGGCTACAATTCGTGTCGTCTGGATCATAAACATATAATGTTGCTATATGGTTACTCGAGAAGCGAAAGGACCAAGGAAACCGCAGGCAGAATCCTTCAACGAATTTGAAACTTCTGAGGAATAAGAAATACCAAAATAGAAAATCGTTCAACATCACTTTATTATATCCGTAACAGTCGTATATATGTATACACATAATGATTTACATCAGGATAAATATATAACAGGTTTACAGCCATCCATCGGAATCATGAAATAAAACTATTAATTAATTTGTATTAAGAAATCTGGATTTCACACCGCATTTATCTATAAGTATATCGCAAGAAATATACGAGCATCAAATGGCATGCCAATCCTCATCCAAAAGGCAATTTCCAGCAAAATGTTTACCGGTACGCCATCACCCGAAGCGGAATTTCTTCAACACAACTCAGAGAAATAATATAGTGTTCTGTTGTTTTTTTCTTTTTCTCGCTATTTTTACTACACATCAATAAACACTGAGTTATTGGCATATCGCATACGATTGAATTTAAGTTCGATCGTACCCTTCTTCGATCGTGTCCTGGTAATTGGGTTAGCAGATCCTATCGTAAATTCTCCAGAAATCTCTAAAAAGATGATTGAATAATCGGACCGTTCACCGTAACTTTATATTTCGGGTTATATCACCGAGTTCAAATTTCATGGTTTAAATATTACCATCACCCCCGGAGAGGTAGACCGCTTTAACTTACCACCTTATTATCTGGGGAAAATTCTATCAGGCAATGCAACAAAAAAATAGTTTTTAGTGCAAATTTTTCATGCTCCTCTTGAAAGGAATAGTTAGAGGATTGCTATATCTGAGGCGAAATTCTAATATTCTAAGCAATTACGATCAATTAATTTCCATCTAGTTTTATACAATAAAGATTCCAGGAAAAAACGAACGAAATAAATCATCAACTGAAAATGTACATAAAAGGGGACATCTATCGCGGAACATATACCTTGAACTTTACCCGTACTTCTACAGGGATTATGCAATGGACTGTCACATCGACTCTTTGATCGGTTGGCTGGTACGTACGTCAATCTAATTAAAACTATATCCTATCTGCTCTCCTGTTTGGATATGTCGCCAATGGGATCTAACAGGCTTGCACTTACGCGAGTGTTGACCAATCCCGAGAACTCTTCATAGTGCTTTGAAGGGAACATAATAGTAGGGGCTTTTTCGTTGGCTCAGCCGAACCAGGCGTCACGCTGTCGTGTATCTGCTGATGTTGCCGCTCTCCCGCCAGATTGGCACCATGCAGCGGGGTAGAAATATGGACTGGTCCTTGGCATAAACCTTGGGTTAAAGCGGATACCTAACCCTATCGCCCCTCCACGTCTGCAAGTAAAGTAGTTAAAATGCGGCCGTGATGTCATAAGACTATTAAATATTCATGACCTGGACGCTCTGAACACCAAATTCGATTGAAATCAGTAAGATCCTACATAGCGACATATTGATTGGGGAGCATTGATAGGATATTAATTTATTAACACTGGGCAAATCCTCTAAGAATTCAATCACAGGAAGTTCACTTTTCAACTCTGTCATTCAAACACAGAGAAAAAGTAATAACAATACCATCAACTCGAAGAAAAAAAACATATATGTTGACAAAATGTGACACTTTGTAGCTGGTGCCGTGAAGAATGTTACCATGTATAAGCCATTTTTGCTGCACTTCTGGTGATCGACCAATAGAAATACGAGGTCTCATTTTTGAAAATTTGAAATGACCAATAAGATGTTTCAAAATTAAACTTTCTATAAAATAACATTAGTCTTAGCACATGCAGCATAAATTATTTTTCAACAAAAAATAGAAAGCATCAGCTCTCTAAGATTTTTTTAACATAACTCCAGCAGGAATTTATATCAGTTGGTTGATTTTCATCTAACCAGGTTGGCATTATAGCCATGTCTTATCCATCATGAGAGACCTGCTGCCTCAAGGGGTAAAACCGGCTGTTTCTCTACTCTATGAATCTAATATTTTTCACGAGAGAATTCAGATTTCATATTTTGAACATAAAGATGGTACATACTACTTAGTACAAGTTCAGTGTTTTATTAGTGATGTCTTTAATGCAGTCACCAAAATTTCAAACTTCTCTCCATGTTAAAAACTTCACACCTTGAGCCAGCAGAACTGTCATGGTGGTATAGCCCCAGCTGGAACTCTGACCTGGTTTATACAGCCCAGAATGACATGGTGATGTCATCCAAATTACACATTTTCAGAAATATAGTCTATATAAAACTACATTCGCAAGAGGTCGAACTTGTTCTAGCTCATAACTGATTAAAGTACACTGAACACTATCATGAAATGTTCCTGATTTTCATCCTGTGCATACAGTAATCTCTCTAATAATTCAATCACAGGAAGTGAAATTTTTCTATTATAAAATCAGGGGTGATCCAATTTATTAAAACATGAAGTTGACTAAATGGTTCAGAATCGTGCATATAATCCATTATTTCTTCATTATTTCAATGATTTTAGAGGGTGATCAAATTTATTAGAACAGCCGGCTGAATTTTGTCCCCGAAATTGGGGGTGATTGAATTATTAGAGGGATTATCATATTCTCTTGTTAATTTTACTTGAACCAAGAAAACATGATATTGACCGTACATCTAGTACGGACTGAATATACAAATAGACAATATAATTTCATCTTATATTATATACAAAATTAATCTCATTCGGAAAGTGAGTTGATATGGATCCCAACTCGTTTATAAAATAACACTTTTTTGATATACCACAAATACTAGTACCATTCGCAAGAAACTTTCTGGCTAAAACACAAATACTAGTTCCATCTGCACATGTCTGGTTAAATAATAGCCAGATATATACCTGGACCATTTCAAGCCTAATACCAGTATGAAGCCTCCGCCAATCGAAATAACCTGTGGCTTTATTCCTTGGGATCTCGCTGATCAAAATTTCATAGTCACATCCGCACGGGAATGACAATTTAAATCAGTGTGCGAGAAAGAAACATCGAGCTCTCTGAAGAGACCATGTCTTTGATCTTGATGTATTATGATATCAGCTGTCACAACAATATTCAGACATGGATCAAAGGCAACACAAAAAACAAATACCCAGGCAAACAGGCCTGGAAGAATCTGTAGAGATTTGATTGGACTGGGTTAATTCAAATGGTTGACTTGGATGAGATGGTCGAGTCCAGTGTTATTTGAACTCGTGGCCCTCCGAGGTTGGAAATAATTGGTCAATGCATGCACTACATAGCACTCTGAAATTAAGTTATTTAGCCGCCTTCTTCATCTTCCATATTTTCCAGTTCTCAATTCTTGAATGGGGTAAAAACATTTATTATCATGAATTTTGCAATAAAATAAAGATATTCTAGTTTGAAAAAAAAGTACCCTATTTCTTCAAATTTTTCGAACAGCAATTTTGAACTTAGAAGCAGAACAAAACCCTATTTATGTCAACTGAGGCTAAATACTGTGGCATGGATATGTTATTTATCCCAAAAACTTAAAAGACAGCTACTGAAACTTGTAGAATGTTACCAGAATGTCTCTCTGCAGATGCTTGAAGTTAACTTTTGCAAACTGAATAATAAGAATAGGTAACACAATAAACTTTCTAATCACATGGACATATTATTTTTCGTACATTAAAAAACATCTTTCTTCAAATATGTCAAATGTAGAACAGGGCAGAGCTATCCACAGAATTGCACATCTTCATGGGGTCACAATAATGTGTGGCAAATACCGTAAACAATCCAGCAAAAAATCTAGGGCAAGTTGCATTCACGAGAAAGGATGGATGTGTTTTTATCAACATTAAAGGAGATCGACTCTGGAAGAAAATGTTGAATGAGGTCATAAACATTACGAACACATACATACATACATGATGGTAAGAATCAATCCAGGTAAACCAAGATGGTAAATCAGGGGAATACCATCTAGACGTAATGCTATGAAAACTTCATGCGAAAGGTTCGCCGATATTCTGCGATATCCCATAATAGAACAATCACGACAATTTCTGACTTTTCTCTCTGAAAATGATTGATGTTTACTTCACGGAGATTAACCTCTTTGCATGGCACAATCTTTTGATATTTTCTACCCCATAACAAAGCCAGACTTTTCGACAGGAGTAAACTCTTTGATCTTCACTGTTTCCCGATAATGTTTATAAATTAGACTACATGCTACTGTGTGTAATTACTGTGGGCATGATTTCAACAAGCTAGCCACCTGATTGGCTAGCAAATATAGTTTCAAATTCGCATGGGATTTATATAGGGCTGAATTCAGATATAATATTCCGTGATATTATATCTAGACTGGGTGAGAATGTGTGGTGAATCGAAAGAATAACCAACAATAACTCTATGCTAAGTTTCATTCAAAAGAAAAGGTAGCTAAATGAAGTAGTTTTTTTCCAATGATCAAGGGGCATAACTGTGAAAACGTCATTGATTTGAAAAGGTCACATGTACACCCAAGGTGATAGAATGGGTGTGGCGAATTTCCAAAGAATACAGCAAAAACTTGATGAGTTGCATTTACAAGAAAAGGAATCAGTTCGAAGTAGTTTTTCTGACGATCGAGGTGTGGCCAATTTGAAAAGAATCCAGCAAAACCTCTTTGACGTGTTGCGTTCACAAGATAAGTCAATGGATGGACGGAAAGGCGGATGATGCTACACCAATGTCATAACTAGGGCCAAGGGCATATCAAGAAAGGTGGTCAAGAACTTGTACTAAGTTTGTATAGATTCAATCATCACTGCCCAGATCAAAACAGGTCAATCACTGTCCTGTTGAAATAAGAGAGCTCAATGAGCGCCATCAACTATCACTATCACACTGGGCCCAGAAGCTCAAAAGTAAAGCTGCTTAAATATTTCTTGTGGAGCTTTATTGTACAGTTGCCCTATCTGTATCTCTAGCTTAACCTTTTGATTCACTGCATAAGTGCACAATGCCGACATGTACACAACATGCCAAAGTCAATGTATGGTAGCGTCTTCGAGCCTGAAGCAGAGTGACCATAACAGCCTTCCATACTTTATTGCGTATTGAAATGATATCTTGAGGCAAAACAATAAAAGAGTAATATATACGTAAAAAAGATTAGACATCTAATCTACATTAAATGACTATATGAGCATGCAAAAATCTGTCAAGATAACTAAATATGAGTGTGGTCTAAGAAGGAATAGATAGGGACTATTTTTTACTGCGTGCTTCGTTCAACCCTAAAAACAAGGAGGCTTCAAGACTACAAGAGCAAACTGGTTATCATACCACAATTTATTGCAACTCTATATGCATTTACACAGCAAAAATAGTGTCAGTACTGAACATAACTGCACTGAAACAGTACTGTATATAACAGTAGCAATACAGGACTGAAAAGTACTGAAATATTACACTACTGACAAAGTACTGAAACAGTACTGAACTGCAAAAGATCCAAAACAATATTGATATTTAACAGTACTGTCACACTACTAAAATATCACAGTACAGAATCACAACTGTTATATATCAGTACTGTTTCAGTGAGGTTATATTTTAGTACTGTTTCAGTACTTTGGTAGAAATGTACTGAAACAGTACTGATGTTATTTTTGTTTTGTAGGTCATTCATTAGTGGCCTTGAATCTGGCATTTTATCTCTCCTTTAACCTCATGATGCGATGTGCATCCGTGACGACTAAGTGACAGGTGAAAATCAATAAAGAACAACTTGATTACATTTCCACATGACATCGTTCATGTAACATGACATTGTTTAGATTGCCTTATAAAGTTAGCATGTTTCATACCCTCTTGACATAGTCACATGTAGCTAGGACCACACACCCCCAACTTCTGATGAACTGTTTTGATAATTAACTGTTCAAAATGTCAGTCTTTACAATAGCGATCAATTAACACCATGTAGTGTAACATGGCCGAAAAAAGAAGACTCAGGATTTGAAAAGAAAAAAAAAGAAACAAGAATAAGATCTGAAGAATTTTAAGAAAGTTCAAATCAAACTAACTTGATTTCAACAGAATGTAGGACTTAAACTTTCGGCTTTCAAAAGAAAATTTACTTCTATAATATTCCTCATGTCATCGGGAATTAACATAACATTAATGTACACTGACATTTCTTTGAGAAACAGAACGTAGGACTTAAATTTTCAGCTTCCAAAAGAAAATTTACTTCTATAATATTCCTCATGTCATCAGGAATTAACATAAAATTAATGTACACTGAAATTTATCCAGCTGTTTATTCAAGAGAGAACAATTAAACATACTACACTGATCCTTCATTATAATGATGTAGTTGGGAGACGCTGAAGTTGGAAGTCTTCATAATAGCACCATACATATTACAGCTATATATTGGGGACATAACAGTGGCCATGCTAATACTGGAATCCACTTTATAAAGAAACATGTTATTATGAGGAACAACACCTGAAATCCCCTCAAAATATTAAAATTCACTGGAATCTTTTATCAAGCAGCATTTAGTGGATCATCAAATATATTTGGTTCATTCTCTGTTTTCTTGCTTCCCGCTTTCTTTTTCGTTTCCTTCTTGGTCTTTGGCTGAACTGCACTATCTGCAAAGATATCATCTGCAAAGACAAAAAGAGAACAAAAGGTTCATAATCATCCTATCCCAGCAGGGAACACACAACCAAATTGTCTTTGGCAATTACACACTGTTCAATGTCAACTGGTTCGTGTGTATTGGAAAAATATGGCAAAAATTTATTTTGACCCCAAAAATTACATAAGCATCTATTTCCCAGTTCCCAGTAGAGAAAGGCAGTGATATCATTCTATTCTCAGCTATACAGGTATGACCAAGTGCTGCCAGCGAATAACACTTGTTTACTAGTACACACGATCAAAGATATGGGAAAACCGGAAAATACACAGAAAATTGTGTTCAATCGTTCACACAAGAAAACTGGTCGAGGAAAATCTGGTCATGTCTTTAATTGTTATACATGACCAAGTAAATATATTTTGATCACACATGATTACTGAGGCAATCTCATTTCCAAAGAGAAAAGAGGCAACAATACTGTATCAAATCTCATCAACATCAAATACCCACCATGCACTTTGTCTGTATAGCAGCAAATCTGTTTTTAATACACGTGTACATGTAGCTCCTTTCATGGTACAAGTACTCACTTTGTATGTAATCAGCTGTATATATAGGTTCATTTTCAGTACAACATTAGCTTTGTAGAAGGCATTAGCATTAAATACACTATTTCCAGAGACCAGTTTTACGTTCCTAATTCCAAACGTAGTAAAACGGTGGTTGGGAAAACACAATCGCGAGATTTCTGATACGACATAGCATGTAGATGCACTCGAGTCTAGAGGTGTGCCAGAGTGTTTTCTCCAGTCGCAATCAAAACTCACACACTTTGACTCGGCATCACTCGGTGAGAATCCATCATTTATAATTCAGCCATCAGCCATCATTGTTCGCTGGTAAACTCATCTCATTTTTCCTCTGCTGATAGATTATGTTCAGTCCCAAAACAATTTTTTGTGAGTGTAGGATTTTATGTCACCAACAATTTTTAAGTCCTATCACGATGGTGCTCACATGTAACAGAGTGGTCTAAATGCCGACTTTCTATATTGCTACCTCACTGAACTTGAAGCATGCATGTTGTAGGCAGGCATGATACTCCACACTGGACAAACAAGTCATTGATCTATCCTCTTGATGCTGAGCACCAGACTGTATATGTAAGAAAATAATAAGGCAAATTTGAGAAATTTCATAGTTGAATGTGTATCTGATGAGCCCTGCTACGCTGGAAGAAAAACTACGCAACTCACCGACATCATCTTTGAATACAGATTTCTTTGCGGACGATGACGTCGTTGTCTTCTTTTTCTTCTTCTCCTTGGGTTTGCTAGCAGGTAAATCAGCAAATATATCCGTGTCATCCTTGAACAAATCTTCATCTTTTGTCGAAGCTTTTTTCTTCTTCTTCTCTTTCTTTACTGTTGATGCGGCAAATATGTCGTCATCCTAGAACATCAGAAATAATGAAAGAAAACAATGACCATGATTATTAAAGACAGATACAGCACAGAAGCAATCAGATGTTGCATGGATGTATACCCATCCTCATTTTTCCAGGCTGTCACGGAGTGCAGCGTACAACTGAATTACATAATACAGGGTTCTCAGCTTTTCATGGAAACAAAATTCTCTGATTTTTTCCTGATTAATTTCCCAAATTCCCTGAGAAATATTTCCTCCATGACAGGATTGTAGCAATTAGAACACTAAGATACACAGGCAACTTGCACAAATGCATGCAATGGCCTCCCTTCTCCCCTTACTGCCTTACAGCCAGTCCTGATAAGAGTTCAAGCTATGCTAGATAAGCCCTTAATGAGGTGTTAAGAAGGAAAATGTGCATCCCTGGTGTGCACTAAAAAGCCAACATAGCCAGCCACATGTGACTCCTCTCTTGCTACTCAATTTCCCTGAGTTTTCCCTGATGTTGGGTATTTTTCTCAAATTTCCCGAGTTTTCCCGGACTGGAAAACTGGAAAATCATTTTCCCTGATTTCCCTGAGTGGCTGGGAACCCCATAATAATTATCATTCATCTGGTATGTATCAAAACTTCTTTGCCAAGGATCATAAATTGGGAGAAATCATCAAAACTGGTAACAAGCCTGACAATGCATATATTCATCATACTTAGGGAGCTTCTTGAAATTGGGAACTGCTAGGATTTGGCAGAGTGGCATGGTGCGTTGAGTTGGAACTCCCAGGAACTCCATGACATACTTTTTGGAACTCGGCAGACAAAGGATGGCTTATGACATACCATGTAATGGCATGGAGGGAATGGCATATGCCATTACAATTGAAACTCGTCCCCATCCAGATCAGAACACTGGTGTACCCATTTGGATAAACCGGCATATGCCATTCCTATCAAGGAACTCATGCCCTAATTTCAGGAAGCTCCCTTATTAGCATTTCCTTAGAAATTTCCAAACTTCTTTGCCAGTTAATATTATATAAGGGAGATACAGCTTGGACTGCAACGTACAAGAGTCTATATTGATGTCGATAATAAAAGCGGGGCAAAGAGAAAAAACCTGCGAGTGCACATCTACCATATAGTAGGTATCTTTCATGTAAGGGTGGAAGTTGAAGGGTGGAAGTTGAAGGGTGGAAGTTGTCCATTAAAATGTGGAAGTTGTCCATCAAATAGTAACTGAGAATGGTCCAGACAAGCATATATTGATATTGATGATAAAGGGTCATAACTCTGGGAAAAATCATTGGAATGGGTAAAAAAAATCCAGGATAATGGGTTGCAAATCTGTAAGATTCTAAGCATCCTCGAGGTAAATTTCGATGTTGTCCGTCAAACAGTAACCGAAATATGGTCCGGACAAGCATATATTGGTAAGGTTGATGAAGGGCCATAACTCTGTGGAAATAATCAAAACCGATAAAAAGGATGACAGTGCACACCTATAACACTACGCATGTACTATGATCTTGATCATATTGATCTGATACTATGCCAGTCATTGAATATTGATCTGATACTATGCCAGTCATTGAATATTGATCTGATACTATGCCAGTCATTGAACATTGATCTTATTCTATGCCAGTCATTGAATATTGATCTTATTCTATGCCAGTCATTGAATATTGATCTTATTCTATGCCAGTCATCGAATATTGAATGATACTATGCCAGTCATTGAATATTGATCTATACTGCGCCAGTCATTGAATATTGATCTATACTACGCCAGTCATTGAATATTGATCTTCTTCTATGCCAATGCCTATGATCTTGATCATATTGATCTCATACTATGCCAGTCATTGAATATTGATCTGATACTATGCCAGTCATTGAATATTGATCTATACTGCGCCAGTCATTGAATATTGATCTATACTACGCCAGTCATTGAATATTGATCTTCTTCTATGCCAATCGTTGAATATTGATCTGATACTATGCCAGTCATTGAATATTGATCTTATTCTATGCCAGTCATTGAGTATTGATCTGATACTATGCCAGTCATTGAATATTGATCTGATACTATGCCAGTCATTGAATATTGATCTTATTCTATGCCAGCCATTGAATATTGATCTTATTCTATGCCAGTCATTGAATATTGATCTTATTCTATGCCAGTCATCGAATATTGAATGATACTATGCCAGTCATTGAATATTGATCTATACTGCGCCAGTCATTGAATATTGATCTATACTACGCCAGTCATTGAATATTGATCTTCTTCTATGCCAATCGTTGAATATTGATCTGATACTATGCCAGTCATTGAATATTGATCTTATTCTATGCCAGTCATTGAATATTGATCTTATTCTATGCCAGTCATCGAATATTGAATGATACTATGCCAGTCATTGAATATTGATCTATACTGCGCCAGTCATTGAATATTGATCTATACTACGCCAGTCATTGAATATTAATTTATACTGTGCCAGTCATTGAATATTGATCTATACTACGCCAGTCATTGAATATTGATCTATACTACGCCAGTCATTGAATAGTGATCTATACTACGCCAGTCATTGAATATTGATCTATACTACGCCAGTCATTGAATATTGATCTTATTCTATGCCAGTCATTGAATATTGATCTATTGATGAATTGACCCTGGGGGAACTTGGGAACTGGAGCTTACATGACAAAAGGAAATAAAAAGCAGGACCAGTGATTGGCTACATATGGTATTGTAGTATACATGTATTCCCATTTAAGTGGGTTCAACTGTATCTGCATGATTTTGGAGGCTAGACTGTACATCCTACCTCAAGATCAGGTTTAGGGGTCGCTTCCTCTTCTACTACTACTACTGCTGGTTTCTTCTCCGCTTTCTTCTCCGCTTTCTTCTCTGTTTTCTTCTCTGTTTTTCTCTCTGAAAGGAATAAAAACCACCGTAGGGAAACAGTCGCTCTTTTTTATCCTTAACATGAAATTTGCACAATTTCTCAAGGATCGACTACTTCAACCATATCTGGCTGGGCGGGGGTGGGGGAGATGGAAAAACTGTTCATTGCAACTATAAGAACCATCACAAATAAAGGCCTGGAACTTACAGCTTATTCATTTGGGGTCATTTCTGACTTACAGTAATCCCTCTAATAATTCAATCCCCCTATCAAAATTCAATCACCCCTAATCTTGGGGACAAAATTCAAGCGGTGGTTCTAATAAATTTGACTGCCTCCTAAATCATTGGAATAACAAAGAAATACTGGATTGCATGTATATGTATATGAATGATTGTGAACCATTTTGTCAACTAATAAATTTGATCACCCCCAGATTTCAAGTTCATTAAGGAAGTATGCAACGGCTGTCCACGCTTTAATAATCTGCCTGACAGCCAGAAATTGTCCTGGTTAATGACTAATGAAGGACCTAGACACTGCCGTTTATATCCAGGTTTGTGACCGAGTGTAGAAAGCTGCATATTGATGTTAATGTTACATAAACAAGTAAGTTCCACCTTCGAGTTTATCCTTAATATTCAAGTTCTAGTCAGTACTTAACCGCTAGTCAGCTCGGTAAGATTTTTGTTTCCTTGTACGTTTATTCCGAAGTTTACGGTAATGAACTTCTGGTGTATTGTAATAGTTCTGTACTCGCTCCTCAGAGGGCGCCACTGTTCTTGGCAATAAATAAATCATTCATTCATTCAAGTTGAGAAATTTCACTTTCTTTGACTGGATTATTTTAGAGGGATTTATACTGTAGTTGCTCAATCCTTGCTAAAGTCTAACCATTTGAATACATCGTTGGACAGTTTGGAAATCGGCCATGTTTCCTTCCCATCGTGCAATGCGCACCACAAGTTACTTCAGCTCAACGTAATGTTGTAAGTATAGGCATGATAGGCGGCAGCAAGAAATGCAAAAATAAATAAATTTCCCTTATGCTTTGGCTCTTCAAACGTTTCAAAAATAATTCTTTAGGTCTTTATCACTCTTTTATTCTTCTTGGCTGGTTCGGATGGGTTGCATAAATGGATCTACAACCGAAAGATGTTGACTTTCTGTACTGGAGCAGACAGAGATTTCCTGTTGAACTCGTGAAGCGTGGGCGACAACTCTTGTTGTACCCGTCCTCACACAGGCGTTCTTTGAAACTGTCCACGGATGTATTGGTCGTTTACTTTGGAGCTTGTCTAAAATCAATAGTTAACTCTGCATAATTTTCTTTTTTGCACCGTGTATAACAAACTGAACTCTACAAAATGACTACGATTTCTCTGTGATATCGATAATATATCTTGCTTGAAATAACTTTAGAATTCTCTCCATATAAACCTCCAGTACAGTTGTTTCATGTTCCGGGTCTCAATTACATTGGGATACCTCATAATGTATTCATACTCATTGGCACAAAGGTCATTGATGCCATATAAGGTACTAACAGGTGGAGCGTGGGAGTGTCGCTTATATTTCATGCCCAGTGAAATTGCCAAATGGTTAACCACACACACCTCTAGGACCGTACGCGGCATTGTTGACCTTTGTACTACTAGTAAACACGAATACATTATGAATGTCTCCCTATATGTAATTGAGGCCCGGTACATGAAACAACTGTACTGGCCTTTTTTATGGAGAGAATTACAAAGTTATTTCAAGCGTGATATATTACCGATATCAGGGAGTAATGATGGTCATTTTGTAGAGATCAGTTTGTTCTACACAATGCAAAAAAGAAAATTCCGAGTTAACTATTGATTTCTGACAAGCTCCAAAGCAGACGACTCATTAAAATGGACAAACTACAGGTGCAAAATTATGATGGATGATTTCAAAATGACAGCAATAAGGGGGTTCTTTTCCTACAAGTTTTCCAGCAGATAATTAAGTTCGCCTAAACTGTATCAGATTTCCTACAGAGAATACATAAACTAGGCCCATGCATGGGCTTATTAAGAAATATGATCAAAGGCAGAAATCCATTATATAGTTTGAATCATTGGACACAGCAGTGAATTCATTAAAATTGACGATGGACAACTCACAACGCAGCCATGATCTCCCTAGTTAGGCTGTGCATGCTAAAACCACGCCCCTTGCATGCCCTCGCTAATGTGTGACTGTTTATTATCCTATAGTCAGAGTTTGCTTGTCACTGCGCTTCGTGGCAGTTGAACAGAGTGACAGGGTTGTTCAGATTTCAGACAGTTATAATCCATGCGATACAGCTGTTGTACCCTGTCCCATTGTAATCCCAGAAGTACCGCCATGCAGGCACGAGACTGGAGGGCAGGTTCACGCACATCCGTTTTTTCACAAGGTACAGTAATGCCGCCATCTTGATGGTGTAAAAGACAATTTTAGCGCAAGTAAACTGTAAGGAAAATATCGATCGATGCTGCAATGAAGAGTTCCAAGATGGCGGCTTTACTGGCTCTTGTGCAGCATATAGGGTCACAACTCACTGTCCCGTTTGAAATATTCAACCTTACCAAGCCTGGCAAACCTGGGTGATTTGGGGGGTCTATCCCCCCACCCCCCTCCTTATGTATTTTCCTGGCCTGGCCCTAACCTGTTTAATAGTTCCTGTTTCCAGTGTCATTGAAGCATCACGAATCTTTTTTTTTTTTTTTTTTGACTTAAACATGAGATGAAAGTCCTGTCAACAAATCTGTTGTTCAAACATTGTCTTTTGGGTAGACTTGGAAATGATTAAATAATGTATCGCTGTGATGTAGTTAATTTTGCCATCCCATAGGAAAGGACAGTATAAGTTTTAGCTGCAAGTTGACAATTGACAACAATGGAGAGGAATTTCCATTTTTTTCAAGGTCTTTAGCACAATTTTCTATTTTTCAAGACTTTTGAATTCTTTGAGTGTCAGTGAGTAGGATTTAACGCCGTTTTCAACATTTTTTCTGTCATTTCAAGTCTTTGAATTTTTAATCGTCACGTTCAAGGCTGTTCAAGGTTTTTGTGGTGCGAAAGCGTGACGCGGCATCGGCGGGTATGATATTCCGCACAATCATCATCTTCGTATGCCAATGGTGCCACTGGATTTGGAGATATCACACAGACAAGCCAAAGTTAACAGATGGACAGACAGACAGGCAGACAGAAATCGTGATCACAATGTACGACCTCGTCTATCAAAGGACGTATAAAAAAAATATGAAAAATCTGTCTAGAAAAAAAAAATCAAAATTTTTGTGACACACAAATAAGGCAGCCAACCAAATACCGGCCCAATTAATTTGAGTCCCTAGACAGACCCATCATCCCCTTTCAGGCTATGTCTGTTCTAGATAATAATGTCAAGAACAGAGGTGTTTTCATGTGAACAAATACCTTAGACTGAGGTTGAGCATGAAAATACAAACCTTTTTTCTTATTAATACTGGAATCGGCAAATATATCATCATCATCGGGTAAAGTAACAGTCCTTGCTTTTGTCTCTGGGGGACTGTCTCCCTTTGACGCATCACTAGGCGGTGCCGATTCTATACTTCCTGGTTTTGTTACTGAAGGAACTGATTCATTATCATTTTGCACTGTACTTGGGGCAACCGTTGAGCTCTTATTTTTTGCATTAGCAAATAAATCCTCATCCGTTATTTCTGAAGCCGTGGCTGCGACTTCGGGTAAAACGTTTTTCTTTGACTTAGACTTCGATGAAACTGCAAATAAATCATCGTCGTCATTATCTAAATTTGCACTAGCACCAGATTTACCCGCCCCTTTCTCTCTCGATCTGGGGAATCTGCGTTCAAATATACTGTCCTGTGCTTTGTCTATGTTATTTCTGTCCTGGCCCAAAGCCAGTATAGGGTCTGTTGTTCTACTTTCACTTTTGTTCTGAGCACCACTGCCCAAGATATCATTTCCGAACAAATCGGAGTCTCGAGAGGAAGCTGTCCTGTTCTCCGTATTGCTCCGTTTCGGCGGCGGACTAGATTCGTCATTTTCTATGGGTATTTCTGTAATTATGTCCGTATCTAGTCCAGGTTCTGATGTGGCGGCTGCGTCTTTGCGTGCTTTACGGCTGGGTGGCCTTCGTTGTGTTAGTATTCTAGCTCTGTCCTGTCAAAGATAAAGTAATACATATATTTTAGAGGGCTCCATATTTTTGTATAAGCTCCCATAAGAAAAAGACCCCAAAATATGTGGAAAATCATAATTAAATATATACATACATAAAACCATGTTTCCCCATGACTTCATTTTTCATATGTGTTGGAAAATAGACTAATATCTCTTATATCTGAAAGATTCTACAATGGTCTACAATAAATTTCATGGCCAAACACTTTTTCACTTTTCACCTCCAAGGTAAATTGTTTATACATGTAGGTATCCAACAACAGTTACAAGTGTCCATCTACTTCGTGTAACTCGACTTCCATCTGCGACATTTTCACCAATTTGTCAGTGCTGATTTCTCTCTCAGCTGTGAAATTTTGCATGATATCCAAACTTATTTGGGGACACATTTATTCCCAAGTTTTGAGAAAATCCATTCTGAAGAAAAGAAATTGGTCAATGTCTTCGATGTTACCTCTCTGGCACAATGACATCAGCCTTCAAGTTTTATTCTGGTCGACGGCAACATCAAGTGCAAAAAATAATGGAAGGTATGAAGGACTTCAAATTTGAATAGTGCTTTTTGCAACTAACACACAAACATACTCAAAATAAATCAAGATACTGTGTGAAGTTTAACTGCTGTGAAAAACGACATCTTGGCGAAAACAACACGGATAGGAATTACATCAACATGAATACATATATGTCCCCAAAATTGGGGTAATTGAATTTTGATAGAGGGGATTAAATTATTTATTAGAAAGATTACCATGTATGTGTGAGAGTAGAATTTTGACTAACATATATTTAACAGCTATGAAAGCATGATGACAACACATAGGGCCTGATCTAGACTTTTAGTTTGGGCACCCACATGCAGTTCGGGTTTTGGTATAGTCATAGTGAAATGATCACAGTGCGGGACTGTCAAAGCCCTTGGAAGCTCTGGGATTGCGAGTATGGTCTAAAATACAGTTTGACCATTTTGATATTTATGAACATTACAGTTTGCATTACTACTGGTTTCAGTATGTTCAGATAAGAAATTTGCACTCATGATACCCAACCTCATGGTGCCCAAACTCATGGTACCCAAACTCATGGTGCCCGAACTCATGACTCCCAACTCATGGTACCCAACCTCATGGTGCCCAAACTCATGGTGCCCAAATCCGCTATAATAGGGCTAAAAATCAGCCTGGATCAGGCCCTGATACAACAATTACCTTGCCAACACTGTGAAGGGTGGCAGTCTCAGCTGGTTCATCGAAACTAACGGCAACCGGCTCCACCTCTTTTTGAGGAGGAGCAGCCCCGGGCAAGAGGGCTGCCGGGTTGATCAGGAGATTGGCCTATATACAAACAACAAACATACAGACGATAACACAACACATATGAATGAAATTAATTCCGAGCTACACAGGTTTAATGAGAGAGCACGTCTTTTTTATTATTTTTTTTTTCTTCAGTACTGTTTGTTACAATTTGCATGAAACGATCGACGTTCTTTTGAGTTTAGTCGAACAGTCAACCTTCAACAATACTATTTCTTGCGAGTTAAGAATAGACATCCGAGAACTCTTAGGCACAATTTTCATATGTATGTACATTATTTTGGCAAAAAGAGTTAAATGCAGTTGTGAAAAAAAAAAAATATATTTTTCCCCCAACAATAAAAGGGTTCCTGTGAAGCTAGAAATTGATTTTATGCAGCCACAAGCCGACTAAAGCTGGTGGTAAACAATCTATAAATTTGATCACTAATGATCTATAGATTTAATCACTCTAATGTTCCATAGTTTTGATCATCCTAATCCTATAGATTTGATCCTCTAATGCTCCATAGATTTGATCACTCTAATGCTAGAGATTTGATCACTCTATGCTATAGATTTGATCACTCTAATGCTACAGATTTGATCACTCTAATGCTATAGATTTGATCACTCTATGCTATAGACTTGATCCTCTAATGCTCCATAGATTTAATCACTAATGCTATAGATTTGATCACGCTAATGCTAGAGATTTGATCACTCTAATGCTATAGATTTTGTCACGCTAATGCTATAGATTTGATATTCTAATGCTATAGATTTGATCACGCTAATGCTATAGATTTGATAACTCTAATGCTAGAGATTTGATCACGCTAATGCTATAGATTTGATCACGCTAATGCTATAGATTTGATCACTCTAATGCTAGGAACTCCATACCATACAGTTTGGAACTCGGCAGACAAAGGATGGCTTATGCCATACCATGCAGCGGCATGGGAGGAATGGCATAAATGGAACTCTAATCCATCCAGATCAGAACACCAAACTGGGCATGGTGTATCCCATTTGAATAACCGGCATATGCCATCCCTACCAGGAAACTCAGTTCCTAATTTCAGGGAGCTCCCTAATGCTGTAGATTTGATCATTCTAATGCTATAGATTTGATTACCCTAATGCTGTAGATTTGATCACTCTAATGCTATAGAGCTATAGCTATGGCTGACATAGTCGAAAAATGTGTCCTGCTCTAATGCGCATCGAGAAGTGATATAATAGTGGGTGGGTCCGTGAAAATCATCCTAAATTCACTAATATCTGTACAGCCCCAGAGAATGTAAATTCATTGACACTAGAATGTCATTGGTTTTGGAAACACCAGTGAAAAAGCATTCACAAACAACATTGAATCATTGTAACAAGGATATAGAAGGATCGAGAAACAGTAGACACAAACATCGTACTCTAGGATCAAACCATCATCAGAAGACCAACCCTGGAGTAGTATGAATGAGGAAGGTTCTGCCCCCCCCCCTTTCAAACACATAAGACTTCACATAAAAAAACAAGAGCCCAAGGGGCTTCAATATACGCCCGTATATCTGGAATTACATTGGTTCAAATTTCAAGGTTGTTTAATAGCCTTGATTCCAATTGATCTAGCAATCCAGAGAAACGTCTACAATTTTATGCTTATAAGAATGTAACATATATCACATCTAACATTATTGAATGATAAACTAAAATGAGCTCAACTCTTGGTAACTAGTTGACCTTGAAGCAAGAGCTTAGAGCTCACATATCCCAGACTGAAATCGACAATAGTCAAACACAAGAAAATAGCAGTTTTCCTGCAAATGGATTCCTTTCAGACGAGAGAATTTTTCATGAAGGAAGAAGAAATAGATGAAGTAAACCTTTGTTCTTGAGTTAATAAACAGGTGTAAAGTTCATAAAGGACTCCTCTCCCCGTTAAATTAGTAAATGTATGGTTTTTATTTCACAACAGTTTAACTAAATGAAGCGTTTCAAACATGGGAGACAACTCCACAGGACAATACCATATAAATGCAGGGGAAAGAACTTCGAATATTCCAACAATATTCCAACAATATTCCAACACATTTAGTCAGCTAAGCTCGATTCAGTTTTGGGGGACTGCGACCTAGACCTTTGACAAATTGATCTCATATGTATGGCTCCACTTTGCCATGCGAGTAAGGTATACTCAAAGTTTGGTACCAATCCATACCTTGAAACTAGAGCTATCGCATGGACAACAAATGTTAATGGATGAATGGACAGAACGCAACATCGCATTACACGACCTCGTCTTCGAGAGGCGTATGAAACTGTGACTTTTAATGATTTCTTGATTTTGGGGTCACAGTGACCTTGACCTTTGACCTTGACCTCAATTTTGGTACACAACACATCGTCTTCCCTCAATCTATCAATGCACACAAAAAATCATGATTTTTAATGATTTCCTGATTTTGGAGTCACAGTGACCTTGACCTTTGACCTTGGCCTAAATTTTGGTACATGACAAACCATCTCCCCTCAATTTCTCAATAAACACAAAAAGTCATGATTTTTAACAATTTCACGATTTTGGGGTCACAGTGACCTTGACCTTTGACCTACATTTTGGTATGTGACACATTGTGTCCCCCTAATGTATCTACTGACACAAAAAAAATGTTATTTTTAATAATTTCCTAATTTTGGGGTCGGTGACCTTTGACCTTGACCTAATTTTTGGTATGCATCACTTCGTTTCCGCCTATTGAATCCACTCACAAAAAAGTTGAAATTTTAAACGATTTCCTGATTTTTCGATCACACTGACCTTTGACCTCTGACCTTGACCTACATTTAATATGCAACACATCGTTCTCCCCCTAGGGCATCCACTCACCAAAAATTAGAACTGTAGATAGAAAACTGTCAACGATCAATGATTTCCTGATTTTTGGCAACAGTGACCTTTGACCTCTGACCTCGACCTCAATTTTGGTACGCGACACATCGTCTCCACCTGGCGTATCCACTCACAAAAAATTGCAACTGTGGACAGAAAACGTTCACAGATATAGACCGGACACGAACACTTCAGTGATTTCCTGTTTTTTAGGCCAGTGACCTTTGACCTGTGACCTCGACCTTCATTTTGGTACGCGACACATCGTCTCCCCGTAGGGTATCCACTCACCAAAAATTGGAGCTGTGGATAGGAAACTGTCCCAGATATAGACCGGACACGAGAACCGGACAGACGGACAGACGGACGGAAACCGCCATCACATAATACGACCGCCTTTTGGGCGGGCGTATAAAAACAGAAATATTGGCAATTATTCATCTACCTTGAGATGCCCTGAGGTAGACACATAATTAGCAATATTGGCAATTATTCATCAGACTAAACCTCGAGACATCCTGAGGTAGACAAACAATTGTCAATATTGGCAATTATCCATCTACATGGAGACACCCTGACATATTCACATAATTAGCAATATTGGCAATTATTCGTCAACTTCGAGACATTCTGAGGTAGACAAACAATTGTCAATATTGGCAATTATTCATCTAGCTCGAGACATCCAGGCATATTCACATAATTAGCAATATTGGCAATTATTCATCTACCTCCCACAATCTTTAAGATGAAGAATAGAGGAGTGGTTCTCCTTGTGACAGTTTTACAATAGGTCACTATCATACAATAATACCATCTTCATTCACACTCCGTTTAGATGTTCTCTAGTCCATCATACAAACCTTAAGTTTGCCAATAGAACTTTTGGCTGTTGGAGGACTTTGTGAGCCACTTTTGTCATCTGGCTGAAAATTGGAGAAAATTAATCAATATAGATACAAACTATCCCCATTACTGGAAATAATACAAAATAAAACTCAATCTCATGTCCATCAGATTGTATACCTCTGTGACACACAGTTTTTGTGTGCATTACTGTCGGCCAATCAGCATCGTCTGTTACTGAATAGAGCGGAGTGGGTCAAGGATTTCAGGAGACATTGTATCATGTGCTCTTGTGGAATTGTTGAGCGTCCAACTTGTTAATTCGTCTTTAAGGTGAGACAAGCATCTCAAAAGTGTGATTTCATCTCACAAAAGTGTGATTTCATCTCACAAAAGTGTGATTTCATCTCACTAAAGTTCTAACCCTCCTATGATCATGAAATTTTTTCACAGAAGTAGATTTGGAAGAAAGACGATTTCATGCCAAGTTTCAGGCTGCCTGAATAACCAGAACTAACTCTAGAGATGAATCTCTGTTTTTTAAACAAGCGATGTTCGGTAGAAATGGTTTGACCAAGTAAATGTTTTTTATCTAATAAAACTTTCTCATTTCAGCCTCCATTGATGGAGCATACAATTATCTCATTTTCACACCACTGTGTTAAAAAACATCAATATTACGTAATCATTTTAATGAACACTGTCATATTTTACAAAATGATCTTGATCAGACAGTATTATCCACACAAGGAGGGAGGAAATTTGGCTTAATGTCACACTCAAGTTTGTTTCACTCATATGGTGACAGTCAGTTTGGTTGGTGGAGGAAGCCGGAGTGCCCGGAGAGAACCACCGCCCTTCGGCAAGTAACTGACAAACTTTCACACATGGACCACCTATATAAATCCACACAAGCTCCTGTAGGGGTTACGACTTTCAAAAGTAGATAATTATGTAGATTAGAGCCCCCAAAAAAATCACTGACAATTTCATCAAGATTCATCGATATTCATTTTTACCCAGACAGAGAACCACTGCGAAACTGTGTTTCAATAAAAAGCCACTCAAACATTAATAAATAGACGTTATTAAATACAAATCACATCAAAATATAATAATAAAATTCTAGTTTAAAGTTGTTATTTGACAAAAACAGTTAAGCCAAGGGAAAATTATAGGTTTAGAAAACCAAAATATGTTAAAATCTAAAAACTGATTTTTTTTTGCTGAACCAGCCTCTCCCCTTAAGATATACTGAATGCATTTTCCATCTCTTGTATGAAGATACACACTTCCTGTTTCGATCAACCCTGATTGCATATGCATGATGAGAATTTCGATACAATGCAGTCAGAGGTTGTTACACGGACAGTTTAGGAGGTTACAAACTCTGACATTGGGAAAATGGTCCACTGATTACACGAGAATGTGAGACAAATGATATTAAAACATAGCAGGGTACATGTAATTGCTGAGAACTGACTGTGGAGCATTTTTAAAAGTGGAGGGAGAGAAGGGCTGAACAATGTCTTGGAGCAATAGAGCAGGAGGCCTGGTGCCATCATGGTGGGGGCTAGGGGGAGGGGGGGAATAGGTGTAATGTCACACTCAAGGTTATTTCACTCATATGATGACAGCCAGTTTGGATGGTGGAGGAAGCCGGAGTAGCCGGAGAGAACCACCGCCCATCGGCAAGTAACTGGCAAACTTTCACACATGCACCAGCTATCACCAGCGGAGCGCCTTAGACTACGCAGCCATCGAGGGCTAATCAGAAATTGGGTGGTGGTGGAGGGAGGTATCAACAGTAGCTATGACATATCCTTGTTTGACATGGCTAATGATATAAGTGAGTAAATTGAGAGTTTATTACCTCTGATTTTGGAGTGGGAACAGCTGTTTCGAACAAGTCCCCATCTAAAACAGAACCAACATGAAAAAACAAAGGCTTAAGAATGTAATAAAAGACAGCAAGCGAAGGCATACCCTACTGTACATGCATAAATAGGAAGATATTTTTCCAAAAGAAAAGAACTTATTGCATAGTGAATATGTGACTGAATAGCAGTACAATTACCAACACAAATATATCAAATTCAAACTAAATGTTGACCTCATTTTGAAAAAAAAAACTTGTTCTGCATTTTATATGTGACAGAAAAAAATCAATGGCTTTTTGTTGTTATAGTCTTTCATTTTCGAAATCATACAAAAGTACCTTTATCATTGTTTGGATTTTGTTCTTTTTTGAAGAGGCAATCAGCCTAGCCTTAAAAATGCTTTATAGGAGATATATAATTAGTAGGTCACACAAATTATGACCAGTCAAGTGTGAAAATATTGACAGTTGAAATTGACTGAACTTGCATTGTGAAATGTTAATCAACAAAACAAGTTTGCCAAGATGACAGAAACTGGGCCCACTATGACCATTCGCTCACTGACTGACTGTGACTGACTGACTGACTGTGACTGACTGACTGACTGTGACTGACTGTGAATGAATGACTGACTGGGACTGACTGATTGACTTTCGCTCACTGACTGACTGACTGGGACTGACTGACTGGCTGCGACTGACTGACTGGCTGTGACTGACTGTGACTGACTGACTGGCTGCGACTGACTGACTGACTGTGACTGACTGACTGACTGTGAATGACTGACTTTCACTGAATGACTGTGACTGACTGTAACTGACTGACTGACTATGACTGACTGACTGACTGTGAAAGACTGACTTCCACTGATTGACTGTGGCAGACAGACTGACTGACTGACTGACTGGGACTGACTGACTGACTGTGACAGATTGACTGACTGGGACTGACTGAACGACTTTCGCTCACTGACTGACTGTGACTGACTGGCTGTGACTGACTGACTGTGACTGACTGACTGGCTGCGACTGACTGACTGACTGTGACTGACTGACTGTGAATGACTGACTTTGACTGACTGACTGACTGTGAATGACTGACTTTCACTGAATGACTGTGACTGACTAACTGACTGACTGACTATGACTGACTGACTGACTGAAAGACTGACTTTCACTGATTGACTGTGACAGACTGACTGACTGTGACTGACTGGCTGTGACTGACTGACTGACTGTGACAGATTGACTGACTAAATGACTGACTGACGCTGTGATTGACTGACTGACAGATTGACTGACTGTGACAGACTGACTGTGACAGACTGACTGTGACAGGCTGACTGAGACTGACTGACTGACTGACAGACTGACTGACTGTCTGACTGACTGACTGACTGACTGTGACAGACTGACTGACTGCGACAGACTGACTGACTGACTGCGACAGACTGACTGACTGTGACTGACTGACAGACAGACTGACTGACTGTGACTGACTGACAGACCGACTGACTGTGACAGACTGACTGACTGTGACTGACTGACTGACTGACTAACTGTGACAGACTGACTGGCTCTGACTAACTGACTGTGACAGACTGACTGATTGGGCCTGTGAACAACACAAACTTGATGAAGATTAGTTTTTCCATCCTTTCTTAACCACTGAGAGGGCTCATTATAAAATGCAGCATAGCATGTAGAGTTTTGATATTAGTCAATCGTGGGTTCTGTCTGAATATTGATACAGGCTGTCCAGGAGTCGAGGCTCTATACACACTGTTGTACTGGAATTTGCTATAAGTATATGCCTAGTCTCATGATCCCAAGCATGAACCCCAATTCTGGACTCACACTGTAAGTTTGGTCATTTTCAACTATTAAAGAGTTAATGCACTCATATTGAAAATATGCATGAAATAACACTTGATGGCAAAAACGTCTAACTGGTGTGGTAGTAAAAGTAATTAACAACCATTAGTTTTCTTTAGTGACTTCTTTGGAAATCAGATTTTCTTCTTTTTTTTTTGTGTAACAACAATCCAAATATCATGGTTTTCGATGTCGGGCATAGTTTTGAAAGCTTTGTGAAGTTACAACACGATGTAGCTGGCATTAAGGCACTCTCTTATTGTGTTATTTAATGTATAATTTCAAAATCGAGCTCTTTCAAAATTTCCACACTTGGGGCCAGTTATAATATAGTGCTGAATTCCACTTGCATGACTTTGGTGTTGAGGCTAATTTCATCTTTATATCTCAACAGTACCTTTCTCGCCAATGTCCTGTCCATGTGGAGGAGGCTCTGCTTTCTTTTCTAGGCCGCCCAATGGATCAAAGCCTTGAAACATGGACACGCCTCCCACTGGCTTTTTTGGTTTAGTTTCTACAGGTTTGTGATCCTTTTCCGGTCCTGTGTCAGGTTCGGATGTCTGTAAAATGCCAGGAAAGAGAAATCCGTGTAGCAACTGTCTCTAACCTTGAGCACAACAAAAGGTCATCGCCAAAACAGTACGAATCGAGAAATTACAACAATGTATATCATCATCTGAGGGCTGTTCCACAAGAAAGTACATGGGATAGGGGAAGATTTGATGGTGCATGGGTGGTGGATGGTATACAGTCATTTAAACATTAGCAACAGATAGGATAAATGGTATATGGATGTTTGGGGTAAGAAAAAGTCTTCCTCCTCCCCCCCCCCCCGCCCCACCCTGTGCTATTGTATGGCAAGTCATAAGCCATCCTTTCTTCGACGAATTCCAAAAAGGATGCCAGCGAGTTCCTAGGAGTTCCGACTCAGCATAACATGCAACACCATTTGGAATGCCTTATGCCAGTTCCTACTAAGCCCTAATTTTCAGGCCCTCCAGCTTAAGGCAGCATGGTTTACCATACCATGTTTGTCTGGCACAGGAGGTAGATTAAAGTGCCAAACAAATTAGGCTCTCTGACGATCCATTGTGATCACCAGTGTCTGTAGAGCCTAATTTTCGAAATTCAAAATTGTTTGTAATTTTGGTTAGGTTTTTGTTAGGGTTAGGGTTTTGCTAGGGTATGTTTGTTTGGGTCATCATCGCTGTGTGACCAATATGAGGTTAGGTGTGACGTTCAACTTCAAACAACCAACCAACCTAATTTCAAGAAGCTCCCTTAGAGATTAGGATTATACCTGTACATGCCAAATGAAACACCTCTGTGTTGACTCGGATGGAGAATTGGCAAATGAACCATTCAGCGACTTCTTGGGGAGGATAAAAGTTAAAACTAACCTCACACCATACAAACCTCCCCCAGTGATGGGCATGTATACCCTTATCCAGTAAGGGTATGATCTCCCCTCAAAGCAATGTCGCTCTTCGAAGTCCAGGATATCGATAATCTGCTTTTTTCGCAATTATTTTAAACAATAAATTGAGAAACTACTCTAGAATATCTGTTCGGAAAACTGTTTTATAAAGGTGAATAACTGTATATATTTTATATATATGACCATTTTGCTTCTGTATACTCCACATAGGTAATATTATGTGATTAGTTTATTTACAATAATTGCGAGGGCCTTTGATACATTTACTTTCCCGAAGTTTCCTGCACCATGGCGCCTCTAGTAATAAGGGAGATAAAACCCTTTCAGAATTAGGCTATATAAATTAGGCTATATAAATTAGGCTATATAAATTTTAAATGGTAGGGCTTGTGGCTTACCTTTGGTTTCTGGGACTTGCTGGCTGGAGGTTTGGGTCGACCAAAAAGGGACCCCTCCTCAGGGGCCTCGTCGCCGAATAATGGATCTGTAAAACAACAGGAGGACAATGTAAACAGGTATGATCAGTGACAGGCTCGTAATCTGTATTTTAAATGCGGGGTTCGTTCTTTTTTGCACTTTTTTGGTCTGTAGAGGATGTGTAACTAGAATTTGGTCAGGTTTAAAACTGTATTTGAACCTGAACCCGCTATATCCTTGCTCCGGGGTCCAGAGCAATTTGCTTTGTTTTTTCATATGTTGATGCAAAAGGTGTTTTCTGGCAAATCTAGAAAGTTTATTATAAATTAAAAAGAGGTTTTTTTTCACACAACAAAAACAAAATTCCGCTACTACTGCAACTGACAAGATCCAATATAGCAGGAATCGTCACAGTTTCATCTGCATGTACATGTACCTGGCAAATGATTCTGTTTGAACCTTCCAATCAGAATCAGGTTGAGTTAATATTGAACAAACCTATTATTTTTTTATCCTCCGTTTTCTGTTTTTTCTTCAGCTCAGCAAAAGGATCCAGTCCGCCAAACATGGACACAGCACCCGCTGGCTTCTTGGGCTTGACTGGTGCTGCCACTTCTGGCTCCTGTGAAAATCAAGAAAAGATAACTGGTGGTGAACTCTGAATTCAACGCAGTACTATTTGCTTACGTTCCAGACTGTTAGCCCTACCAGATCAAGGCGATTTGGAGTCTGTCACAACCTGGGGAGCCCTCCACTCTCCCCCTTTATTTATTTTTTGTTATTTCTGAGGTAGAGGGCTGAAAGTTCCCATACTATATACTTGGGTCAAGGTCTACAAGAAAATGCAACAGAAATCTTGTCGGAGTCCAATTTTCGCTTAGTTTTTTTGGACAGATTTTCCAAATTGTTCAATATTTTCTCTCATAAACTAATTAATATGATAGAGAATAATTAGTTTTGGTAAAATAAATTACATTGATGTCATTTCAAGCAGACAAATGCAAAAAAAATGGACAGAAAATACTGAAAACATGACTTTCTCAGGACACCTCATAGCCGCCATTTTGAATTTTCCCATGATCCTTTGAATGTAGGATTATGCAAATTGTCTCAAAAATCTCATTCACAGAAAATCAGAAAACGACAGCCATCTTGTTCTTTTGGTCTGGAGCTATGGTGAAAAGATTTATAAGGTGGGGAGGGGGAGGGGGCATTATGACCAGATAGGGTTAAGGTAGACTACTGGTGTAAATAACAATATTAAACTTTTTGAATACTGTCTGTTATTGCATTAATAATTCTGTAATATGAAGAAAAATTCATAGGTTCATCTGCATCTTTTAGCTATAGACAATGTTAAGTGGTCTAACCCAGGTTCCATTTAAAAAAAAAACACAGAAAACATAGGGAATAGCCCGGACTTTGAATCATATTTTAACCTGCATACCACACATACCTTCTCAATGTCGTCACTCGTCTCTGACGTAGTTGCGCCCCCTATATCTAGTTTTTCATCTTTCGGCTTAATTTTCACCTACATGTACAAATGGCAAAGATGTACTAGCTAAATATATGGTAACATGACATGCCAGGCCATAAAATTTGAAAAGTTTAGTTAACCTGAAAATAGGTTATGTGAAATTGACCCTAGGTAACCCATAGTTTGTTCCCCCACTTCTGAACTGCATAACCTATAGGTTATCCAAATAGGTTATGCAGATAGGTTAGTTTTGTTGTGGCTAGGCATTGGTTTTTGACTGGAGTTCATTCAATAAAACTTGCTGTTGCTATCTACGTCGACATTTTGATTTTGTATGTAATAATAATCTCGTTCCCATAATCTAGCCCCTCTCAGCGGCCGTTGGCTTCCGGTGCCGTTGCCGCTGGCAAAAAAAATCATTACCCGGTGACCAATTTTTGTCATTACCACGTGTTGCGTAAAGAGTCCAATTTTGTGTGACTGGCAGACTTCTATCACTGGAATTGTGACCTCTATTTCTGAAATATTTCTCAAATTAAATTCCCATATACACGTTTTAATTTTAAAACAGTAGAATATGAAGTTTCTTTGCCATTCACTTTCGTTTTTCGGCTCTCTGCATCACGCAGGTTCCGGGCCGCACACTTATGATATTGCGTCTTGGTTAGGGCCCCATACCCAGGACACAACGTGCAGTCAGATAAGAGGAAGTTGGGAGACTTTTACCCTGTTCATATAATCCCACAGAGCGATATATATACACCTGGGCTGTATGTTATATAATCAGAGAGTGTATCAAAACGCACATGGGTTTCGGGTTAAATTATCTCCCCTCGACTGTTAACATAGAAACTTTGGTAATTACAGCCATTGCTTCGATCAGAAATGATTTTCAGGTTACAACAGGGATTTAATAAAATTATGTCATTGTAACACAGAGTTTGGGCCATAATTTAGGCGAACGAATAATCGGTTATGCGTCTTTCATTTTGGGTAACCGCTAGGCGAACTGAACGATCGTTCTCCCCAAATTTTAAGGCCTGCATGCTATAGAATAACAGTGCACTGTTGCAAAATATTTTTTTTGTTTCCAATCAAGAAGCGACCCCAACATGGCGAGCAAAGCCTGTTGAATCATATTTCACCAGTTACTATGGTTACAGTTTGGTTTGTGAATAGTATATCCTCAATTTCTATACATTGAGACTGCAACATGTTATCAGGGAGGGTGGGGAGGGGATTTGGCTTAATGTCACATTAAGGTTGTTTCACTCATATGGTGAGTCAGTTTGGTTGGTGGAGAAAGCTGTAGTACCCGGAGAGAACCACCGCCCACAGGCAAGTAACTGACAAACTTTCACATGTGGACCAGGTGGGCTCGAACCCATGCCGGTTCAGCGGTGTGAGGCTAGCGGTCACAAGCGAAGTGCCTTAGACCACTCGGCCACCGAGGGCCCGCACACATGTTCTCAGACAAGGTAGAGATTTGACAAACGTTACCTTGATAAACCTGCAGTGATCCCAGATAACATTATACATACTCTGGTGTGGCACGGAAAACAATTAAAACTCTATGGATTAATATTGTAGCGTGGTCGGTGGTCAGTGGTCGGCGGTCAGCAATACTATTTATCAGTAGTTGGTCAACGGTCGCTGGCTGACAACCCTGGGATATGGTTGATGGTTATCTGATGGTCAACGATTGCTAATTGACATTAGACGGTTACTGTTGACGGTAATACTGATGTATTGTAGATGGTCACTTGTTATGGTCACGGTTCAACTGACGGTCACTGGTTGACGGTTATCGATATAATAACGGTTACACGTTGACGGTCAATGTTGACAGTGTATTAGCTGGTATGACTGGAGACGGTTTACAGGTAGGTGGTGATAATGTCACTGTTGACGGTCGACGGTCACAGACTGATGTTTACTGTTGACGGTCGACGGTCACCTGTTGATGGTCAGTGGTCCCAGTAGTTGATGGTTACGGTTGGTAAACCCAAATATACACCAAGTTGATACAGATTTGTAACAACAATAAAGATAGATTTATTCTTGCAAAATACAGGATGGTCTTATGTTGTTTGTTTACATTATGGTAACACCATTGTTTGTTTACGTTATGGTTTAAACACTTGTTTGTTTACAGTATGGTTACCCATATAAATGGTCCCACTTGATGGTTCAACAACAAAACAATGGTTGAATAAACATTCCCAACCCAAGTATAGGTTATCTGGTGTGGCTGTTTGGTGATTTGTACCTTGGTTGTTGATATTACTGGTGGTACCGCAATTAGTACCTTCAGAGTTAAAGATGTGTCCAGTTATGAGTCCCAGACAGGACTGACGATCCTCGTTTGTTCACGGTATATATACCCTCCGACCGGAAGTATAGCATGACCAACATCCAAGCAGTGCTGATTGGCTGAGTGTGACATCATTGCTGGTATCTCGTCACTCATTGGCTGGCGATGACCTCATGCAGCTCAGTGAAAACAACATGGCGGTTTGCATTTCCACTGAGCGGGCGGGAGAATAAAATTTAACTTCACCAGCTTCTATGAACATCGTCGGGATTTACTATGTACACCACAATTAATTAGAGGACACCTAATTTTATACTGGATAAAGGTAGGTTCTCGGGAAACACTGGATTTCTCGTCAGCGAGGTTTTTTCCATGTCGTTGTTGTTGTTGTTGTTGTCGATCGTCGGACCAGAATTCGCCACAATATCTTGGAATGGGAACTTTATTTAAAGTCTGACTGGTTTTGATCCTCATTGGATCTCATCAGAGATGGCAAGATCTGGGTTTTTATACTAAAGACAGCTAGCGACTGGTAAATAATGTACGCTGGTGTCAGCCTGTCTAGTCTCCCGGTGTAGGTCAGTTTAATGACCTATATGTCAGCCAGGGATGATAGCAAAGAAGTGGGAAGCCATCCGTCGGGTGGTATGTGTACCTACATTCCTGTATACTATACATCAAATAAATGGCATCAGCCAGCACAGCATTACACCGGGCTGTTTGTCACTCCCTGTCGGCCAGGAAAACAAGATGAGCCAATGGGATACCTTAAGAAATAAGGGACGAAGGACTGGAAGGAATAAATAAATTAAATGCTTTTATATGTGGAGCCAGAACAATGACATGGCACTGTTACAGTACAGTCCAGAAAAGACTTTACATTAAACGCGAGCGTGCCGTGAGAAAATCGAGTTTGAAATTGACTTAGTTCTCAGGTTAGCAGACTATGGCATGACCATCACATGCTTTCATCGCGACTATGTTTATGGGGAACACGGTCAAACAAATAAAGAGACGTGATCTGTAAAATGTTTGGAGTGAGCTAAATTTCTGAAAACGTGTCAAAAAATTTTGTAGGAGCACCTATCTTTTTTGTCATCGCGTCCACGATTTCGGAAGTCGTGCAAAGAGTTCTACTGCAGGTAAAAGGGAATGATTCATTCACATAATATTGCACTTATCCTGGCACATTTGAATTCCAGCATTCATCATTTACGACAGGACGCAGTAGCCTAAAAGGCTCTTTCAAGATGTTAGAGGGATCTATTGAGAATACGGGCCTTTATTGAACAAACTCACACTTGGGATAATCGAGCAATCTTCTGCGGTCGTGTCAGATTTATGTAGCGAAGAGTTTTATTTTGTTGATGTGTTAAATTAATCTCTACTCGCGACTGATTTATTTCTGACTGTGTCAAAGTAAATTACAGGTGCATTTGACGATTTGGCGGACGCGTGTGTAACATTTTCAGTTGAGATTTTGTTTTTGTTCTGATGTGACTCTTACGCATTTATCTGTCGGGATTATGAGTTATACTTGCATTCAGCTTTTTGTTTTGTCTCGCTAAGTCTTTTCTGAGCTGTACTGTACTTAAAAGGTTTGTCCAGGCTGGAGACCCAATCTGAAAACAAAGTTTCCGTTAGAAGTAGGACTCCATGTCTGGTTTTGGCTATGTGAGAAGTGTGCTCTTTCGGTTTGGCAGCCGGCGAGTAGGTGGTTTACCTTTGTGATGGTTGGAAAAAGTCATATATAAGGTAAGGAGAGGCGAGAAACACTACTTGCTTACCTCAGGTTTTGTCACAACATGTTTTTTCTCTACGAACAAATCATCTTCATCATCGTCCGTGCCGAATAAATCTGTTGAGCTTGATGCAGTTGTTGCCCCTTTCACAGGTACACTAGAAGCCAGCTTGGACCCTTCTGACACCTTAGGTTTAGCAGAGGGCTACAATGATAAAATGAAATGGGCTAAGTTTAAATTGTCCCAGTTAAAATGGTTCAGGACTCAAAACTGTGTCCGGTAACCTACCATTATATTTTAACAGCTGATACCTGCGGTGTTGCCAAGAAATATAACGTTGAAAAACAATGGAGTCTTTGATCTAGATTTTTCTGTATATGCGTCCGAACACCACCATGTCAGTAGATTTGGGACAAAACAGGCTAAATTCATTTTGCTCATGTAAAGCCACGCGAATACCACAATGTTTGAAACTTTATTGGAGGCTACTGGGCTTGCAAACAGCAGTTTGTTGTAAGTGCCAGAGGATCATTTCTGGGGTGAGTGAGTGCGTGAGTGAATATAATTTAACGTCGCTTTTAACTATATTTCAGTCATATCACTATGTGTGGGTCCTATTCCTTTTCACACCCGGGAACCCCATGGGCATGATGGGTAGGGTTCTATTCCTTTTTACACCCGGGAAGCCCATTGGTGCCCCAGTCTGAGATATATTCTTACCATGACCTGGGGTGTCCAAGACGACACCCCAGGTCAACCGGGTGAGGGCCATAGGGCCGGATGATTTCTGGATTATCTTGTATCACTGCAGCAATTTTATAACCAAATACAGACAGTGCTATTTCTACCACTTTCATCATCGATCTTGATGCTTGTTTCGTTTTTTGACGACTTGTTTTTGTTAATCCATTTCCATCATTATTCTGACTTCAGTCCAACTTATTTTTTCCACATGTTATGTCTGCATGTGTGTTTGTGTGTCTGTTCATTTGTTTGTCTACCTTTGCTGGTGGAGGGCTAGGAGGAGATGATCCAAACAGATCCACAGACGGGTCCTCCTCCTGAGGTCCTCCAAACAGGATGTCCTCATCTTCAAACAGACTTTTACTCTTTGTGCGAGATTTCCCCTGAAAAAAAAAAAAAAAATCATTCAGAAAAGCCCTGATTTCAAGACAGTGTTACATGTAAATCATAGCATGATAATCCCTCTAATAATTCAATCCCCCTATCAAAATTCAATCATCCCCAATTTTTGGGACAAAATTCAATCAGCTGTTCTAATAAAATTGAGCACACTCTAGAATCATTGAAATAATGAAGAAATAATGGACTGTATGAATGATTTTGAACCATTTTCTCAACTTCCTGTTCTAATAAATTTGATCCCCCGCCAGATTTTATGGTTGAAAATACCACTTCCTGTGATTGAATTATTGGACGGTCCTGGAATTACAGTATCCCATGCTAAATTGAAAACATTTATGAATTTTCCCCATCCTGATTCAACAGTTTACAACCAGCCTTTTCTAACAATGTATCATCACACTGTAGCTACCGGACCAGATAAATTCAAGTTTAAAGCTCGTCTTGGTAAAGGGAGATAACTTTGAAGAAAATTCTGCAAAAGGGTTGTTGGCTGGTTGCTCATTTTTCAGAATTATGCCAGAGCACGCCAGATCTAATTATTAAATAACAGGAACCGCAACTTCCAAAAAATGCAGTCATTGGATTCACTGAAATAGCAAGTTGATCGAATGCCACAAAAACAAATTTTGAGAACATCAAGGTAGAAGTTGAATCTACAAATATGGTAGGCCTAATTGTTGTCAAACAGAAATAAATGCAGGGAAGAGCAATCAGAGATTGCCTAATTGTATGCCCCCCATTCCGTTTTAGTCCGACACTGCCCCACCATTGTTCTGTTCTGTAT
>JAVTVY010013527.1:0-54657 GCA_036873755.1 Hanleya hanleyi
ACGTCGGTGTCTGGCGGAAAAACTAGGTACGGTACACAGGGACGGTTCAAGGTTCTTTATTGCTGATCACAGCGCCCGTCATCGAGCAGATATACAATCAAGCGGAGATAATTAAGTATATATACATAGAGAATAACCTAGTTGCTTAGAAATAATCTGATTTACCATGTTTACAGAAAGAAAAAAATAGCAGTCATGTAGTTGTAATACCAGGAACAATAATGCCAGGAGCAACAATTTCGCTGGCATTTTACAATAAATTATGATCTTACTGACTAATGGGTATATCAGTATCTATGTGTAACACTGAAAACGTATATTAGATAACAGTATCTGTCATTCCTGTAACACATTTGTCATGTTTAGATGCAGAACCATCAATCAGATTGCTACGTGCGCCCATACAATCATGAACAAACTTACCTAAAGTTTTCACAATGAATGGAGCCTCGCACGATAAAAGCCAAATAAATTTGTTTGAAATATCGAGTTGAGAAAAACTGGCATTCATGCTATCACATTTAAATAGAAATATGTCCCGAAAATTATCATATTTATTACATTCTATTAAAAAATGGAATTCATCTTCTACCTTACCAGCATTGCAAATAGTGTATAAAAGCTTATCTGGTGGTACTTTGGCATACCTACCTTTCTCAATGTGAACTTGTTCGTGGCTTACCTAAGTCACTGCGATGATCTCGATTCAGAAAGATAAGTAAGGTTCCAACACAAAATTTAGCTTGAAGGTTGTATATGTTCTGAGTTTGTCACCATAAGTTACGATGGGGTGGTCGGTAAACAGTTGTTCATTCCACCAATTACAAAGTCCAGAAGAGAAACTGGCAGCTTTGGAAACTAAGATCCCAACAGATAAACTTCTTTTCGGTTCATATAAGTGACTTAGATTTAAGAAAGACAACATACTTTTAATACCCGTTACCCAGGTCTTTTTTCCTTGCGTGTCCAATTTGATAGAAAAAAAAATCAAAAGCGTTTTTAATAAGGTATCATCAGGCATTTCAACTAAGCGACGCCAGTAGTTTACAATTGAACAAATAACATTAATAAGCATAGGACGTCAACCGAGTTCATGTCATCGTCAAGAATCACCATTCCTGATAATGACATGAATAAATATATGTCGAAATATTTATCTACAAAATGCTACCGGTTAGAGTAGGCAGTGAAACATTTTGAAGAGGCAATCCAGCGACGAGTTCAATCAAGAAACAACACCGTTACAATCGACTTCCACCTGGACATTTTTCGTTGTTGTTTTGAGTCGCAAGATATAAAGTTACTAAATTATGACGACTTTCGCCAACTGCCTGTGTTTGCCAACTGGTACGGTACGAACTAAAAGATCAACACGAAGGGCAAGGGCGTGTATAGTTATATTTCTCCATGAAATTAGTACCCCGCTTATACATGCAACCGGTGTTTCAGGACAATAATGGTGGTGTTTGTAAAAGACGATTGCCGCTTGAGCGTTTGACAATAGTATCCGCTGTGGAGGTTTACAGTGTGTAGTTCATAGTCAACGCAATACATGTCCAGACAATTTGGCTACCTAACCGTACACATATTTTTCAAACATGTCTGATCACGTGACCCCACACAAGACTATCCAGTTGAAGATTCTTTTGAACTTTTGAGATAGGTTCATAAAACGATTCACTGAAAATCGGTCTTTAGCTCTGACACTCCAAATGAACAGTTTACTTTTAATGGAATTAAACCAAATTAAAAAAGAGCACACCGGTCTTCCTCTAATAGATATTTTGAACCTGAATCTATTAGCGTTTCAACTGATACCATCAGGTAGACTAGAAACTCGAATTTCGAAACTGATTGAAAAGGTTAGTTAACATACAGATCAAAATTTAAACGTGCGCCTTTTGACACAACGATACACAGAGTTGATGTGTTTGTATACGAAGTAGAAGATTTCCAGGCTATGAAATTTGAACTTGATAACTTGAGAAAACAAAATGTAGAGCTAGAGGTTCAGTGTAGACAACTGCTTGAAGACCTACAAACAGAATTAAAAAAGAAAAAGGGATGGAAATCTTTTAGAAAATATTGCTAAACTGAAAACAAACAATGAACATCTTTGGAATTATGTGACATCACTGCAACACGAAGCAATCTGCCCAAACTCTGGTACACCCTATCATTCAGTGTCTGACAGAAAAAGGGCAAGAAAACTAACGGAGATTAAATCAAGCCGGGCTTGCTTTATGGTTTGCTAAAACGTATGCTTTGCTACTCAAAACTCTCTAAAGTTAGAGACTACTACAGGTAATAGCATATAAGTTTGAAATTATCCAATGAAACGCCTGTCAAGTATGGACATCTAACAAATCAGGAAAAAACAGAAACTAAAAAAAATGACTTTCATCTTAGTTAAATTTGGTATAAGTGACAGTGCATATCATGTGTTACCAATGTTCCTTGGTGATATGCCCAGGAATGTTATTTGTCAGGGCCGAAATGACGTCCACTCAATGTTTCACATAGACAGAACGCTGGGACATATACCTGGAGTGTATGTTAATTCAAAGGGGAACTGTAAACTTAATGTGTTTCAAAACGATAAGAGAATTTTCAAAATAGTGTCGACAAAGTGCGAATTAAGTTATCAGGAGATGGAACAAGAGTTAGCAGAATCTCTGGTTTCATAGTATTTTCATTTTCTATTTTGAAGGAACATTTAACCCTGTCAGTCCCCGGACAGCATGTCTTTGCCATCGTAAACTGTTCAGAAGATTATGAGAAACTCAAAGCCTCATGTTTCTCAATCTTCGAAGAAATTGAAAATTTGAATGCAGAAGAAAAGACTTATATTAACGGGAATGGCATCCCAATCATTTTTTGGGGAGTTGTGACATGAGGTTTTTGCGGATTCTTTTAGGGATTGGCATTTCATTGAGTTTGCTTTCATGTCCTTGGTGTGAAATTCATAAGGATGACAGAGATGATTTTTACAAAGAACCAACTTTTTATCAGTCAGAAAAAAATTGTACGTACTATATCAAAGCTGAGGAAGCAATGTTCGCAACATCAGAACGGCTCTAGATATCCCCAAATAGTATCAATTGAACCAGACCACATAATCCCAGACGAGTTTCACATTCTTGTGAAGATATGTGATATTTTGCTGCGCAATCTAATTGATAATGCGAAAGGAATAGATGAAAAGACTAAAATAACAGGTCAACAAACAGATAACTTGGCAACAGATAAGTTGGTTGATAAAGTTAGAGATTGTGGATTAAAATTAAATGTTTGGAGTAAAAAAGACCGAGAAGGTGAGCTTAACTGGACTTCTCTAATAGCGGGGACTATCGGAGATTGTTCGACAGACTTCCAGAAAGACTATTCTTTCTATTTCACCACAATACACATGACCAAACTGTTGAGCTTCGGACCGAGTTTAGGAAATAATTCAAATGTATTTGCTACGAAATAAACGAAAAATTTACACAGGAAGAAAAATGTACAAAATGGAGTAAAAGTGTTCTTGCTCTCGGAACATGAAGAGTGGGATACCTGTCGCTCTTCCCTTATGCTACTAGTAACGCGCTTGTCGTAATCCCCATGTAGAATCGGCCATACACGATTAACTCACGAGCATTTGCTGAAGAAAGAGCCAGTCCCAACGTGTATTCCATGCCACGAAGATCTCACGGTGAAACATATTCTTATCGACTGTATAGATTTTAAGATTGTACTTTTATCAAGCAGCTACTCTGGAAGATCTTTTCAGTCGAGTAAAAAGATTGTATTTTAGATTATTTGAGAGAGATCGGTTTGTTGTATAAATTTTAATGTATTTACATGTTTTTAATGCATTAGTTTACTAAATTATTAACTCGAATACTTAGAATTTTGTTTGATCGTCGCCATATAGCTGAAATATTGCTGAACGCGACGTTAAACCTTAATTCTCTCTCTCTTCCATGTCCACGAAGCTAAATCAGAGATAATAGTATTTTCTTCGGGGCTCACGAATTTCGATGAGCAGGAGAGTAGGGGAGGTAACTCATGTAAAGTGAAGTAAAAAGCTAGGGATGGTTACATATTGGTTAAAACACACCAGTAACTTGATCAGTTACATCTCAGTTAGTGAGCATTTAGCAATTGCTTATTGCGGTTGCTCATTGCTGCTTTCCTGTCCGTACCTTTTGGTGACTGCATCGCCCCTTTCGGTAACTTCCAGTTAACAAGTTGATCACATTTTACTAACTGAACAGTACCGAACGGTCACCTATCTGTTATCACACATTTCATTTATTGTCTAACCCATTGACAATGAATCAAGGGTGAGTGAGTGAGTGAATATGATTTAACGTCGCTTTCAACACTATTTCCGTCATATTACGACGTTTGATTCCTATTCCTTTTCACACCCGGAAACTACACGGGTAGGGTCCTATTCATTTAACACTGTGGATGTCATCTTTAACACTATGGATGTCACCTTCAAATTCTTTTGAGAACTAGATTAAATTTCGAGAGTTATCGGCTGACATCCGATCCAAATAAAATGCCACAGACTCGCAGAATGGCTCAGATGAAATCATGTACGTGGCTATGCTGGAAGGGTATGAACATGAGGAAATCATGTACGTGGCTGGAAGGGTATGAACATGAGAAAATCATGTACGTGGCTATGCTGGAAGGGTATGAACATGAGGAAATCATGTACGTGGCTATGCTGGAAGGGTATGAACATGAGGAAATCATGTACGTGGCTATGCTGGAAGGGTATGAACATGAGGAAATCATGTACGTCGCTATGCTGGAAGAATATGAACATGAGGAAATCATGTACGTGGCTATGCTGGAAGGGTATGAACATGAGGAAATCATGTACGTGGCTATGCTGGAAGGGTATGAACATGAGGAAATCATGTACGTGGCTATGCTGGAAGGGTATGAACATGAGGAAATCATGTACGTGGCTATGCTGGAAGGGTATGAACATGAGGAAATCATGTACGTCGCTATGCTGGAAGGGTATGAACATGAGGAAATCATGTACGTCGCTATGCTGGAAGGGTATGAACATGAGGAAATCATGTACGTGGCTATGCTGGAAGGGTATGAACATGAGGAAATCATGTACGTGGCTATGCTGGAAGGGTATGAACATGAGGAAATCATGTACGTGGCTATGCTGGAAGGGTATGAACATGAGGAAATCATGTACGTCGCTATGCTGGAAGGGTATGAACATGAGGAAATCATGTACGTCGCTATGCTGGAAGGGTATGAACATGAGGAAATCATGTACGTGGCTATGCTGGAAGGGTATGAACATGAGGAAATCATGTACGTCGCTATGCTGGAAGGGTATGAACATGAGGAAATCATGTACGTCGCTATGCTGGAAGGGTATGAACATGAGGATATCATGTACGTGGCTATGCTGGAAGGGTATGAACATGAGGGAAATCATGTACGCCTGGCCATGCGCCAGCGTATGAACACGAGGAACTGCACGTGGCGTATGCTGGAAGGGTATGAACATGAGGAAATCATGTACGTCGCTGCGTTGAAGGGAAGTGAACATGAGGGAAATCATGTGTATTGCCGCTATGTTGGAAGGGGTATGAACATGAGTGGCAATCATGCACGTCACATGTTGAAGGGCATGAACATGAGGAATCAGGCGTACGGGCTAAGTGTTGGAAGGGTATGAACACAGAGGAAATCATGTACGTGGCTGCGCTGGAAGGGTACGAACATGAGGAAAACTGTTGGCGTGATATGCTGGAAGGGTATGAACATGAGGAACTCATGTAACGTGGCTATGCTTGAAGGGTATGAACATGAGGAAATCATGTACGTGGCTATGCTGGAAGGGTATGAACATTGAGGGAATCCATGTACGTACATGCTGGAATGGGTGGCGAACATGAGGAAATCATGTACGTCGCTATGCTGAAGGGAACATGAGGAAATCATGTACGTCGCCATGCTGGAAGGGTATGAATACGGGAGGAAATCATGATGTCGCTATATGGGAAGGGCAGTGAAACATGAGGAAATCATGTACGTGGCTGTTGGCTGGTATGAACATGAGGAAATCATGTACGTGGCGAAGAAGGGCAGGTGGAATATTGAGGAAATCATGTACGTGGCTATGCTGGAGATGGCATGAACACGAGGAAATCATGGCATGGAATAGCTGGAAGGGTAAGGAACATGAGGAAATCATGTACGTCGCTATGCTGAATGGGTATGTTGTTCATTATGGAAACCGGCGTACGTCGTTAGCGCTGGAAGGCATGAACATGAGGAAATCCACGCACGTGGCTGGCGTTGGAAGTGGCATGAAATTACGAGGAAATCAGTACGCCTGTTGAAGGCATGAACATGAGGAAATCATGTACGTGGTTATAAGTTAGAAGGGCATGTAATATGAGGAACTGCAACGCTCGTGCTATGCTGAAGTTAGGCATGTTCATTATGGAATCATGTACAGGCGCTGGGAAGGGCATGGTGAATGATGAGGAAACTCATGTACGTGGCTATGCTGGAAGGGTATGAACGCGAGGTAATCTGGTGTACGTCGCTATGCTGGAAGAATATGAACATGAGGAAATCATGTACGTGGCTATGCTGGCTGGCATGAACATGAGGAAAACATGTACGTGGCTAGCGAAGGTACAGAACATTTATGAAATCAGCGTACGTGGCTATGCTGTGCTGGCATGGAACATGAGGAAACTCATGTACGTCGCCATGCTGTATGGTATGAACATGAGGAATTACATGTAATGCCTATGCTGGAAGGGTATGAACATGAGGAAATCATGTACGTGGCTATACGCTGGAAGGGTGGGCTGAACATGAGAAAATCAGGCATGTGGCTATGCTGGAAGGGTATGAACATGAGGAAATCATGTACGGCTATGCTATGGAAGGGTACAATCATGATGGAAATCGTCGCCATGCTGGCGTGGTATGAACAGTGAAATCACACGTCGCTATGCTGGAAGGGTATGAACATGAGGAAATCATGTACGTGGCTATGCTGGAAGGGTATGAACATGAGGAAATCATGTACGTGGCTATGCTGGAAGGGTATGAACATGAGGAAATCATGTACGTGGCTATGCTGGAAGGGTATGAACATGAGGAAATCATGTACGTCGCTATGCTGGAAGGGTATGAACATGAGGAAATCATGTACGTGGCTATGCTGGAAGGGTATGAACATGAGGAAATCATGTACGTGGCTATGCTGGAAGGGTATGAACATGAGGAAATCATGTACGTGGCTATGCTGGAAGGGTATGAACATGAGGAAATCATGTACGTCGCTATGCTGGAAGGGTATGAACATGAGGAAATCATGTACGTGGCTATGCTGGAAGGGTATGAACATGAGGAAATCATGTACGTGGCTATGCTGGAAGGGTATGAACATGAGGAAATCATGTACGTCGCTATGCTGGAAGGGTATGAACATGAGGAAATCATGTACGTCGCTATGCTGGAAGGGTATGAACATGAGGAAATCATGTACGTCGCTATGCTGGAAGAATATGAACATGAGGAAATCATGTACCTCGCTATGCTGGAAGGGTATGAACATGAGGAAATCATGTACGTCGCTATGCTGGAAGAATATGAACATTGAACCGATCAGGCTGCTTGAATTATCAGCCATTTGAATGCGTAGATCAATCATTAGGACTAGAACCGAATGTTACAAGCGTTTTCCTAGATTTTCGGCCTCGGAATCATGGAATCAATTACTCCCAAATAACTAAACTATGAGTTGGTTTACTAGTTTTAACCCTACCTGGCTTGGGGAGGGGGGGGGGGTTACCAAGCTTTCTGCGCTATCTACGGATGGACAAAAAATGAAGAGCTAAAACTCCTTGACTTTATAGTTTATGATATTGGGGTCATTTTGAGCCTATTTGCATAACCCCCCGAGCAGAGGATCATCGGTAAATTCAAGATGGCGTCCACGTAGGGTACCAGAAAAGTGATGTTTTTGTCATATTTCTTCAAAATTTCTGCTTTTCCGTAATGAAAAGTGGGCAAAAACTATTTTATTTTACATCACATTAATATTTACTAATTTGTCATGTAATTTTTGCGGATAAATTGCATAAATAAAAAATTCGGAAAATTAACCAAAAATGCCGTTTTTTTAAATGACGTCACTGTGACGTCATCAAAGTGGTCATCTTGGATTTTTTTTTTACATTTTCTGGTAGAGCTTGACCCAAAGGTATAGTGTGGTAAGTTTCAGCCCCTAGCTCGAGGGATAAGGAGAATAATTTGGGCCAGGACAGGTCCCAAAAAGCCCAGACAAGATTTGGTTAAATTAGATTTAGGTTTAGATTTTTAGATTTAGGTCGTGTATCTTTTGTTATGTTGTTGAGATAGGGTGATCTCTATTTAGATTTCCAACTGTATTATCTTTGTAGTGTGTGTTATAATCAGAATGAGCACCCGTCTATTAAAAGATTTCCTGTGTTACACCCGTCTGCTCTAATGTGTGGATACTTCACAGTCTCCAGATCAACAGCTGCAATAAAAGCGAGACTGAGATACTAAGGCTACGTCCGAGAATCCACCGTATTCTTGGGTCCGAAAGATAGGTGCCGAGGGATGCTTTCCTGTAGAGTCATAAGGTTGCTTTTAGTCGCCAGACGTCTTTAATTTTTCCAACCTCTTGCATATCGCTCCAGCTGTCCACCGTTTCCGTTAGAAAAAACGCAAAAAAGTGTTTCCTTCAGTGTCTCCCAGTATACAGTGAGTTTATTTCATAAACATAGAATGAATTCTCGCCGGAAAACGCAAGAAAGCGAGTATATCCGAACGCTAACCTGCTGCGCGTTATCAGTATTTAACATGCCAGATTTGCACAGAAATCCATGTTAGTCAGGGCTGTTAGGGATTTTTTGGTTCACATTCTTCCAAAAGCACCAAATTTGGCCCATATGTCGCCTATACCATACTATTTCGATTTTTGACGGGCGCCAAGACGGGCGCCCCCTAGGGCCGCCATATTCGGCGAAATTCAATATGGTCGCCACCCGGGTTATAGTTAAATAACTAAAAGGGTTAGAAATGTGAATAATAGCACTTTTTAGTGGTTTTTGGGGTCGGAGAATCTGATTGTGATCTTATTTCAACGATTTGAGGTCAAGGTAACCCTTTAAGGTCACCCTAAAGGGCATTTTGGGGACAAATTCGCCATTATCAGTGGTTTTGGGGCAAGATATATAAACTGCCTCATTCTATTGGTTTCCAGGGTTGAGTAACCCGAATCTGGCCTTATTTTGGCGATTCGGGGCAATATTTCATTTGAGAGTCGCGATAGAGGTCATCCGAACCAGAGGTCAATTGTAGGTATAACACCAATTGAACCACAAATAATACCATAGAGGTTTGTGGCATTCTCCGATTCTGATCTTATTTTGAAGATTTGAGGTCAATCCATTTTGGGGTCAAAGGTCAAAGATCAACAGTTACCACTAAGAACAATCGAACGAAGATTATTCAGGAACAAATTATATTAAAATACTCCGGAGATGACATCTGCTGACAAAATGCTATAACTATGCCGCTACGCCGCTATGTGTATTTAAATGTTCGAAATACAATACAAAGACCGCTTTAGCAACAATATACCAATGATTATTAGTATCTATACCTTCTGGCTTGCGCTATCAAGAAACTGTGAAGTCGGGTCGCACCCAGTAAGGCTGTGGAAGAGGGGTAGTGCCAAGGATTTGACGGACCGAGATCGGAACAAACGGTATGGGCTGAATGTCACAATATTTCTTTTCAGTACCGAAGTCCACCAAGAGTTCCGATAGACCGAGGGTCTTCAAAGACCGGACATCGCTGCCCATCGTGCGAACATAGGCTGTTGTATGACCCTCCTCCGTGGCATGTGCTAGATGCAGGAGGACCCTGGTGTCCGCCTCGGAATGTTGCACAGTTGAAGTATTGTGAGGTCATAACGCCTGTTGAAGAACACGGACTCAAAACGGGTACACAGAAGGAGCTTTCCGCTCATGTCAGTCTTGGAGATCTGTGTGCTGATGTATGAGAACGGCTCCTTTTTGTTAACATTTTTTAAGAAGCCGCTGATCCATTCATACTTCGGGATTTTAGGGGTTCAGGAAAAAGTATTGTGGCATTCCAGCCCAAACCATCTGTTCCGATCTTGGCCCGTCGATGTCCGTGGCACTACCTCTCTTTCACAGCTTAACGGGGTGCAAGACGACATCACAGTTTCTTGGATGTGGCAAAAAGACCGCATGGGCAGCCTGTACAAGCATATCGGACCCCAACGACACACTACTGGCTCTCACGCATGATCCTGACACTCTCGAGTCCGTGCATATGGAGCTTATAGAATGCTTCATCGTACTCATGTACAGCAAGGGATGTGGTGCAGCCGGTGTCAATGAGGCCAAGCATCACCTCTTCACTACTGCAACCAGATCGCTGGAAAACATCCCACCTCCCAAGCCGCGCTTTTGCAGCATGTGAAGCGAGCGCTGCTGCAAGCGAGTTTCTACTGGAGTCGCTTCACTCCAGCAGGGAATCCCTGACTTCAGTGAGTGGAGCTGGCACAAAGATTGCATCAGTACATGGCAACCGCTATGAACCACTCTCAGCGACACTTCTATGGCATATGCCATTCTCATGCACTGAGGCTGACTCAAGGCATGCACGGAATAGTGCAAATGCAACTGTGCCGATGTCCGATACACGACCCTCTGCAAATGCGAAGGCGGGTGCGTTAATAACGAGGGCGGTGATGACAAGTATTATTTATTGCTGGCATCATAGAACGCAAGCCAGAAGGCATAGGTAGTAAAAGTAATCATTGGTATGCTGTTGCTTAAGCGGTCTTTGTTTTGTATTTTGAACATTTAAATGCACGTAGCGGCATAGTTATAGCATTTTGTCAGCAAATCTCCGAAGTATTTTAGTAACATTTGTTCCTGAATAATCTTGTTTCGATTGTTTTTAGTAGCAATTGTTGATCTTTGATCTTTAATTCTCAAATGAGGTGAACATGACCTCAAATCGTCAAAATAAGGTCAGAATCTAATTCTCCGATGCCGCAAAGCCCCATAGATGGTATTATTTGTGATTCTATCCCTTTTGGTGTTTCCTATAATTGACCTCCGGTTGATCTCTGTTTCGGGTGACCTCTGTCGTGAACCTCACATGCAATATTGCCTCAAATTGTCAAAATATGGCCAGATTCGGGTTACTCAACCCCGAAAATCAATAAAATGAGTTAGTTTGTATATCTCGACTAAAAACCACTAAAAATGACGAATTTGACCCGAAAATGACCTTTAGGGTGACCTTGACCTCAAATCGTTGAAATAAGATCAGAATCAGATTCCCCGACTCCGATAACCACTAAAAAGTTGTATTATTCATGATTCTAGCCATTATATTGTTTTAAATACGATTGACCTCTAACCCGGGTGGCGGCCATAATGAATTTCGCCAATATGGCGGCCCCAGGGGGCGACTACCTTGGCGCAATCAGATTCTCCCACCCCAACAACCACTAAAAAGTGCTATTATTCACATTTCTAGCCCTTTTAGTTATTTAGCTATAACCCGGGTGGCGACCATATTGAATTTCGCCGAATATGGCGGCCCTAGGGGGCGCCCGTCTTGGCGCCCGTCAAAAATCGAAATAATGTGGTATGGGCGACATATGGGCCAAATTTGGTGCTTTTGGAAGAATCTGAACCAAACAGTCCCTTTTATGCCCTAACATCCCGGACTATGTGGAATATTTGACTTAAAACTATATGCATCGTGTGTTCGGACATTGATGCGGTAATAATGGTTGCAACAGTAGCCTAAGAGGATTGCTGTGAACTTGTTTGATAAGTATCCTTGTATTCGTCAGCATGATTGTCCTTTGGGATCGTTTGGGAAATTGTTACTGATTTTTTATTTATTTTCATTAGGGATTGATGGAAGTAGGGTATATCACATTTTCCCCGACACGAAGAAGGAACGATATCTGATGTCTAACGGCCGTGGAGTGATGAGAATCTTGCCGACAATAACAAAAACGACGCCGTATAATTGTAAAACTGGGCCAGCTATGTGCATGGCCGTCCGTGTAGATGTGACAATACTGAACAGAGTGCTTCTTCCCAGCACTCTCGACGTCTTGCTGGTGCGGAGACAAATAAGTGGAATGGATAATTGAAACATCGTTACTTAGAATATTTAGTCGCTACATGACGAAAATCGTGACATGTACGGCACCTCTTTCGAAGGTATTTACTTGGTATTTTCTCAGCGTCTTTTGGACTTAACCCTATCTGGCCTGGGCTTTTGGGGACCTGTCCAGGCCTGTGGAGGGGGGGGGGCGAAATGGCCCCCCCTCCCTAATTATTTTTCTTACCCCTTGATCTAGGGAGCTGAAACTTATCACACTATACCCTTGGGTCAAGCTCTACCAGAAAATGTAAAAAAATCCAAGATGGCAGCTTTGATGACGCCACAGTGACGTCATTTTCAAAAACGGCATTTTTTGGTCGATTTTTCGGTCAGATTTTCCGATTGTTCTATTTTTGCAATTTCTCCGCAAGAACTGCGTGATAAATTACTAAATGTAATGTGATATAAAATAGTTTTTGCCCACTTTTCATCTCGGAAAAGCAGAAATTTTGATGAAATATGATAAAAACATAACTGTTCTGCTACCCCATGTGGCCGCCATCTTGGATTTACCCATGATCCTCTGCTCGGAGGGTTATGCAAATAGGCTCAAAATGACCCCAATGTGATAAACTATAAAGTCACGGAGTTCCAGTACTCCATTTTCTGTCGTTCCGGATATAGCTCAGAAAGTTTGGTAGGGGAGGCATAATGCCCCCAGGCCAGGTAGGGTTAAAATAGCGGCAAGATATCAGTTACGTTTGAATGACAACATATACATCCCATCCCGTCGAAAGCAGTTATACCGACTGTTCATAAAGATAGTGAAGTGTCTTGATCAAACTATGTTACATAACATGTTTTCACGCTTCCGTTACATTGTACAATATACACACCGTTATGTATAGCTACAGCGAATTGCCGATCGTAGATAGATTGTACTGTATATAGAAAGCTATGCCACCGAACACCGAAATCGCGGGAAAAAGTCTTTTAAAGGAGATAATTAAAACGGAGCACATAGCCGCCATAATAATGATTTTGTGTTCGTAAAATATTCTCAAATTCCACTGATATATTACCTCTGACAAGCATAAAGGTGTCATGTGGATGCTAAAGCACTCTTTGGAGTCATAGAAACTATGCTTCTCCTTTTGCGAGACAGACTGTTGCCAAGAAATATTATGATATAATATATTATTCGTTTTATCCTGTAATAATAATAATATGAATAAGTAAAATTGGACATTTGTAGAAATAAGATGTATTGGACGTAGGTTATGGCGGCCTGGTGCCTCAAATGCAATACAATGGGACATCCAATATCAGATGTTGTCCATTGAAGAATCTAAAGACATAATTCATATAACATCAGTAGCAGCAAATCCAATAAAAAAATCAAAGTGTGCACACATACATATTGGCTAGTTTCCAGCAGAAGAGGATCGGACAGCAATTATCAGTGATGCCAGGAAGACATCATGGTGTTCCAGATACGTAGTCTTACACCAATATAATTGTCGTCATAAAGTGGTTATCTAATGCATGCTTTTGTCCCCAGGTTCAATGAAATTAGACACAAGTTACGGTACGTAACGCCAAAGATCGTGCACGCTGCACTCGTATTTTGCTATCAGAGCGGGATATAGATCGCCAAATTTTAGAAACTTTGAGTGAAGGCGCTTGGTGGTACAGCCCTGTTTTTACGTTGATGCAATAATGTCTTGAGATTTTGATTGAAACCTTCACTTTTTGCACAGGATCTAGAAAATGCTACTGGGGGAAAGATGTATACGCCACAAGCCATAGTAAAAACCAATTTCACTATGGATCGAGGCACCAGCGCCAAATATATAAAGCCATATCCAGATAAATAAAGGTTTCCTGAAATATATTTACCTCTATAAACTTCTCCAATATCGATGGACTGTGAATGCCAAATATGAACTTTGAGCATCCACGTGCTGTTCCAGCCCCACAAACATTTGGACAAAAATTTGGTAATAATACAAATTTTGGGACATAAAACGACTTAACGTGGGTGGATATCAATGCTTTGCATCCCGTTTTACAGTGCCTCTTGTCTGAGAGATAGGCGAAATATGACATCGGGAGTTTTGAGACAGTTGGCTGTTTTCTTCATGTTCTAAGGGTTTACTACATTAAATTTGTTAATATTAATTAATTAATCATTAATTAACACCAACACAGGGCACACAGAGGTCGAGGGCGTTGCGAGTGAGAAAGAGACCTCCTCATACTCTAGAAGGAACCAATCCGCAGCAGCTCCAATTCTCAAGAAAAAATGTAGGCTTGTCAAGAAAGACACTGGCTCCAAGAAGAAGGAGGCGCTCTGAAAGAAGTTGTATGTTGTCGGAGTGATAGAGACGTCCAGTGGCCTAAACAATGAAGTCGAAAGAAAATAATGAAATTTTGTTATTCTGTTTGACTTTCTGCTTTATTCTTCCTGACTAGACCAATACAACAAATAGTGTTCTTGTTTCGCTTTAAAAATCGCATCTTCTTTTTGACGCGAAAAATTCAACCGCGCCTAATATCTATTTGAACATGGGTGCAGAAATCGACGCAAAATCTCATCTTTATGTTCAAAGTTATATATTCTTGAAAGTATAATATACAATCATCTAGTCCGTCATTCAGTAAATACGTCCAATATTCGTCCATTAAAGAATGTCGGCCCTGTAGAAGATCTTAACATAGCATCGACACTTAACGTTGCAATGCAATGTTAAGGGTCGATATGTCGGCCCTTGACGATGCGATATGTCGATGCGATGGTAAGGGCTTCTACAGGGCCGACATTCTTCAATGGACGTCTATTTGACGAATATTGAATGACGGACTAGCAGAGAAACTACAGCTCCAGTTGGAATGGGTGAATGTGTGTGGGTTTTTGACTTTGGGTGTAAAGTGAGTATATGTGAGCCATAATGGGTTCATTGTGCAAAATGGCAATCGTCGAGTATTAGGGAAAGCCCGGATACGATCGAATTGGGTGTGCACTTGGGATTACATACACCCATAGGAAGAAACACTGGCCCATACTGATGACTAGCATGTGGTACTGAACGTACGTTCAGATGGTCATTTGCGTCGTAGGCCCAGTGATACGTGCAAGCGCACTCGAGAACTAGTATAAGAAAGACATGTTCGGATAGGTATTGGATTGCTTTGGGGAAATATTGGCCATATGTTGTGTCTGTGTTGTTCTATTAAAGGTCTCATTGTGTATAACAAGACTGGATTGCTGACATTGACCCATTGATAGAGTGATGTGCAATTCCACGCTCCAAAGCCATCCTGAAAACCAAGAGTCACTTGGAAGAGGATATTGTGGTTCCGCTCACATGGGCTCTGAACCATGCGGTTTAAATGCGAAAACGTTAATAGTTATGATTCCGACATCGAAATTAGCATCGCTGTCATGCCGACCCTTAACATCGCAGAGCCCAAAATGGCCAAAATATCGACATGGTTAAATTTAACATCGCAAGGACAATTGCGATGTTATGGGCCTCCATGTCAACTCTTAACATCGCATTGCGACGTTAAGGGTCGATGCAAAGTTAAGGGCTTCTCCACAGCCCCATAACCCAAAGAGCAAAGTCACATAACATCATTTGTACCAATTAAACAAAGATCATAGTATACATAAACAGAGGTTAGTTTACTACAAGAGGGAGGCGGTCAACAGTTTTCGATGATGCCGGCAAGACGTCACAAATATCAAATCCGTATCGCTTAACAGATATCTTAATCCAATGGATTTTTGTTGTAAAATCGTTATCTAGAGAACGATCGATGTATCTCAGGTGTACAGGCCTTGCTTGTGTCTGTTCATATAAACACAAATCGTTATCTAGAGAACGATCGATGTATCTCAGGTATACAGGCCTTGCTTGTGTCTGTTCATATAAACACAACGAGGATGTTGAAGTGCATGGCTTCATACGGCCCTCGCCCCGGTTTAAGCGGAATTTCACACAAGTTTCGAAACGTAACACCATAGAACAGCACAAATGCCTACGAAAGTGTTCAGTATGCATGGCACAAACAGAAACTCATAAAGAATTTTGTTGCAATGACACTGGTTTTGAATTACAAGCGTCTAGTCCGTCATTCATAATCCAGCCGTCGTCCATTAGAGAATATCCGCGTCCATAATCCAAAGACCTATTCCATTTTCCATATAACAGTATTAGCACCAAATTCAAAAAGACAATCATAGTATACAAAACATAGGCTTGTTTCCTGCAAGAGAGAAGCGGTCAACAGTTTTCAATGATGCCGGCAAGACATCATGATGTTCCAAAAATATCAAATCCGTATCGCTGATCATTATTCTTAATCCATAATATTCGTTGTAAAGTCGTCATCTAAAGAATGATGTATCTCAGTCAAGCTTTGATTGTGACTGTTCATATGAGTACCATGAGGATCTTGAAGTACATGGGTTCATACGGCCCCTAGCCCCGGGTTAAGCGGAATTAGACACAAGTTACGAAACGTAGCACCATAGATCTTGCACGCTACGTTCGTATTTTGCTATCAGCATGCGATATGTATCGCCAAATTTGAGAAACTTTGAGTGTAGGCGCTTGGTGGAATAGCCCTGTTTTTTAAGTTTCTGCACCAGCGTTTTGTAACGTTGATTAAAATCAATATACCAGATTCCTCGGGTAATTTGTTCAACTGCACAAACAGAAACTCATAAAGAATTTTGTTGCAATGACACTGGTTTTGAATTACAAGCGTCTAGTCCGTCATTCATAATCCAGCCGTCGTCCATTAGAGAATATCCGCGTCCATAATCCAAAGACCTATTCCATTTTCCATATAACAGTATTAGCACCAAATTCAAAAAGACAATGCTAGTATACAAAAACATAGGCTTGTTTCCTTTGAAGCGGTCAACAGTTTTCAATGATGCCGGCAAGACATCATGATGTTCCAAAAAATATCAAATCCGTATCGCTGATCAGTATTCTTAATCCATAATATTCGTTGTAAAGTCGTCAAAATACAAAGAATAGATTGTGACTGTTCATATGAGTACCATGAGGTTCTTGAAGTACATGGGTTCATACGGCCCCTAGCCCCGGGTTAAGCGGAATTAGACACAAGTTACGAAACGTAGCGCCATAGATCTTGCACGCTACGTTCGTATTTTGCTATCAGCATGCGATATGTATCGCCAAATTTGAGAAACTTTGAGTGTAGGCGCTTGGTGGAATAGCCCTGTTTTTTAAGTTTCTGCACCAGCGTTTTGTAACGTTGATTAAAATCAATATACCAGATTCCTCGGGTAATTTCTCTGCCAGAATGGGTCAACCACAAATCAATTTTTCGACAACTTTGGGCTTCTGAGGCACCTGTAGAGGGAGGGGGTGAAATCGTAGATTGGATCATCGTCGTTGTTTTCTGGGCATCAGGTGGAATTGGCAGGTTATATCTTGACATATGTTATGCATTGCGGCGGGGGCAATCACAACCTTATTACACCTTGTTGGAGACGATGTCAAAACATCCGCCTCAAATTTATGAAACGTACATAAATGTTGTCTTGCTAGCATCGTTGAAAGTTGTCCTTGCCATCTTTTATTTAGCATCTGTTGAATATATTCATAGGAAATATTGCTGATTAATTCATGCGAACAAAGTCATCTAGATTATGGATGTTCTGTAACTCACGGAATGTCGCATCTCACTGATATATAGAGGATCTCCAATGAGTATCATCCCATATCCAGTTTACTGAACGCGCGTACTATTTCTCATATCTTCCGAGTGTTTGGCGAGCGAGATATGAATATTATTACTCGAGTTTAATAAATTGAATATCATGAGACACGAACTGAAGATCCTATTAATCCCAGAATTCATGTTAATGGTACATGTATATTGATGAATAATATGCCTTTCATTGTTTCGTGCTATGAACGGAAAATAAATATAATAGTTTCAATGAGATCAAGGTGCATAAGCAAGTGTAATGAGGCGGTTTAACGTATAGAACCCTGAATAGTAAGAAGATGTGTAACACTAGCATCACGAACTCGACGAAGAATAACTAGATAAACTAAGATATTATTTTATTTCTACTCCCAGTAGATCCTAGGTCTTCATTGGCCGAGACTCCCAGTAGATCCTAGGTCTTCACTGGCCGAGACTCCCAGTAGATCCTAGGTCTTCATTGGCCGAGAGCGGTCACGTGAAGTGAGGATAAATATTCTTCTCTTACTCTACTCTGTATACCAATAACACGATATAGCTAAATGGTTTATGTATCCTTGTTATGTGTACTTTATTGTTCAAATTTAAAATTTAATTGTTAGCAATGTTATGTCGTTCGTTGTACTCTGCTCAGCATTGAGTGTCTCGTATAAAATTCTTGAATCCTGAATCTACTGCACTGACTGACCTCTATGCGAGGGTAGCCACCGTGTTCAGTGTAAACAAACATGGCTGCTGGAGTGTTCTGCCATTGACAGAACTGGAAATAAAGAATATGCCGGATATCAACTCCGTAAATCTGACCGATAAAATGTCCAACAGTTACTGAAAAAATCTGGAAAAGATAGTGTAATGTGACTGTGAGTAGAGACTGATGATTTGAACAGCTTACGGTAACGAAATCTGGCTGACGCGTGACTTAGTCTTGGTCTTCGACGATCGACCTCGGTACAATGTGCATGATGTGGGAATTTACCGCTGATACTCGAGCACACTTGAATTTGACGTGTACAATTCTAGGTTATATGAATCAAAATACTGTTAGCAGATAGTAAACATTTTTAATACACGCTGTTTAATTCAAGATTAGGCCATTTGCAGATGTTTTTGGTCAGCGAACTGTGCAGTGTTTTTCGGCGACTCGACTCCGGCTCGGCCGATCAGCCGAAGAGTCGGCGATGAAACTCTAGCGCTGTATGGTCTTCTGACTTATAATTTCGAGCAAAAGTCAAGATTTCTTATCATATTTCTATGAAATATGACCAAATATAACATACTGATTCCGAATATTTCAAAATATTTGACGCGTCTCCAGCCGTTTTCCTTCTGACTACTTTCGCTCGGCTAAATCGACGTACTGAAGCGATACACGTTTACAGACCGTGCGGAATGAGCATTCAGAAACATTCCTCCATATGTCACACCCAGCTGTTCTGGCTAAACTATAATTTGTTCAATTCTAATCTTGTATTATTTTGCAGAATAAACAGAAGTTCGATTACTGATTTCAACAATACATCGTTGGACAGTTTGGAAATCGGCCATGTTTCCTTCCCATCGTGCAATGCGCACCACGAGTTACTTTAGCTCAACGTAATGTTGTAAGTATAGGCGGCAGCAAGAAATGCAAAAATAAATAAATTTCCCTTATTCTTTGGCTCTTTAAACGTTTCAAAATAATTCTTTAGGTCTTTATCACTCTATAATTCTTCTTGGCTGGTTCGGATGGGTTGCATAAATGGATCTACAGCCGAAAGATGTTGACTTTCTGTACTGGAGCCGACGGAGATTTTCTGTTGAACTCGTGAAGCATGGGCGACAACTCTTGTTGTACCCGTCCTCACACAGGCGTTCTTTGAAACTGTCCACCGATGTATTCTATGTCCTTCAACTTGTTTGCAATCTGTTGCTCGACACGAATAAATCGAAATTGCTCGAGTGTGTGCAACACTGCAATGATTTGTGAGCTCGTGCTTGACTGTCGGGGTAACTCTGAAGAAAAATGTCGCTGGTAAAAGATGTAGTCCGGGCGGCTGTCTCTTTCTATTGGTTGAGACCCAGGAATTAAGCTTTGTTGACCATTCATATGCTTGGGAACCGATATCTGAAGTGTGTTCTATCAAATTATTATCCGATGGCTTCATCTTATGAGAATTTTACATAACATGGGATAATATATTATATCTACATTCTGTACTATGTGCAATTACATATCAGTGATTAAAATAAACAAAATGTTGTCTACTTGCCTTATTTGTGCAGACATATTCAGCATATCTTCAATATTCCAAATGCGATCTCGCGTCATGCAGCCCAGAAAATCGCCGTTGCCACGATTTCGAGTTTCAAACTCCTCATTCAAATGACAGTTCATCCAAATAAATACCACTTGGCTACAACAGTCAGGAACTTCTTATAATGATCACACACAGTCAAGAAATTCAAGGGCATGGAAATTCTTTCTGTGAATGAAGGCACCATCATCGTCATTATGAAGTTTAATCGGTATCAGATATCAATTCAATCAACCTAAGAATATAGGTCAGATCCGACATTCAATATTCAGCCGTCGTCCATAAAAGAATGTCCGCGTCAATAATCGAAAGACTTGTACACAGCGTCAGTTCGAAATATGCGTAGCATGAAAACTTAAAAAAAAAAAACAGGATGTTTTTTCTGCAAGAGGGAAGCGGTCAACAATTGTCAATAATGAGAGCAAGACATCGTAAGACATCGGGAACATAAGCATGCTCATATAATCATTGTCTTTGTCTGTTGTTATGGCACCCGACACACCTGCGACTATTCGCGGTGCAGAAGTTTGACTGACACAATGTAGGTCAGTCTTCGCGAGCTGGAAATGGCCAGTTGCAAAATAGCACAGCGCACACAGTACCTTGGCTGTGGCTGGTACTGGCACAGGTGTTTGGCAAGTTAATTAGCTGGGGGTATCGTCAACAATAGGTGAATCACTAAAGTAATCATCCGTATACATTTTCACAGAAACTAGCCTACCTCTACATTTCACCTCCTATTTTATTCTTTAACGGTTAATTCTTCGTGCTACCATCCAAAGATTCTCATAATCCATCAATTATGGGTCATAAATCGTCCAAACACCCTGAATTTTAGCCTCCAGACAACTTCCGTTACAACTTCGGCCAACTCGGCAATCTCCGTTCAGTTTCCTAATTCAAGTCTCGCCGTTGCGGTCATGCCCACTTTTTTTCGGGAGTGGCTGCAATATCACGACACTTATTCAGACAGATCTCTACTTCTTAGTATTTTTTAATTCCATCCATTTTTAAGTCCATCCATTTCATAATTTTATTTGTTGCATACCACTGCTCATAAACCAGTAAGATTAGCTGGTGGAGATCGTTGTACAGATGATCGTTGTACCGCGAATATATCCAGGGTTGATATCGGCGCTGCAACAAAACGGAGATTGCCGAGTTTGGCCGAAGTTGTAACGGAAGTTGTCTGGAGGCTAAAATTCAGAGTGTTTGGACGATTTACGACCCATAATTGATGGATTATGAGAATCTTTGTATGGTAGCATGAAGAATTAAGATCCAAAGAATAAAATAGGATGTGAAATATAGTGGTAGGCTAATTGTATACGGATGATCGAGAGGAGGTCGTACTTTAGTGAGTCACCTTGTCCGATCTATTGTTGACGATACCCCTCAGCTAATTAGCTTGCCAAACACCTGTGGGTACCGGTATAATCTGATTAAAACTCAGACTTAATAGCCGCTCCTCTATATTAATATCTGGGACAGTCTGTATCTTAAATCTGTCGCGCATGTCAGACTGGCGACCAATCACAGTCCAACATCAACGGGCGAATAGGTGCCTATCCGAACAAACAATAATCTTCGGTGATTGCTCATGGAGAGCAAGAAATTCGTCAGCCGCCTGGGTTGAATTTTTCTGTCCCAGTTCACTACAAAAATAATCGGATAGGCACCTATTCTCCCGTTGAAGTTGAACTGTGATTGGTCGCAAGTCTGACATGCGCGACAGGTTTAAGATACAGACTGTCCCAGATATTAACCAGAGCCCAAGGGGCTTCAATATACGCCCGTATATCTGGAATTACATTGGCCTGTTTAATACCTTTGATTCCAATTGATAGCTAGCAATCCAGAGAAAGGTCTACAATTTTGTGCTTCTGAAAATGTATTGAGCTTAACTCTTGGTAACTAGTTGACCTTGAATCAAGAGCCGAGAGCTCACATATCCCGCACAGAAATCGACAATAATCAAACACAAGAAAATATTAGTTTTCCTGCAAATGGACTCCTTTCAGACGAGAGAATTGTTCATGAAGGAAGAAGAAAGTGATGAAGTAAACCTTTGTTCTTGAGTTAATAAACAGGTATGAAGTTCATAAATGACCCCTCCCCCCGTTAAATTAGTAAATATATGATTTTTATTTCACAACAGTTTAACTAAATGTAGCTGTTTCAAGCATGGCATTCAACTCCACAGGACAAATGCCATAATATACATGAAGGGGAGAGAACTCCAAATATTCCACCCTAACACATATAGTACCAATCTGGTACAATCTGGTTTAGTGAGCTAAACTTGATTCAGTTTTGGGGGACTGTGACCTTGAACTTTGACAAATTGATCTCAAAATGTATGGCTCCTCTTTGCCATGCGATTAAGGTATACTCAAAAGTTTGGTACCAATCCATACATTGAAACTAGAGATATCGCATGGACAACAAATGTTAATGGATGAATGGACAGAACGCAACATCGCATTACACGACCTCGTCTTCGACAGGCATATGAAAATGTGACTTTTAATGATTTCTTGATTTTGCAGTCACAGTGACCGTGACCTTTGACCTTGACCTAAATTTTGGTACACAACACATCATCTTCCCTCAATGTATCAATGGACGCAAAAAAATCAAGATTTTTTATGAATTTCATGATTTTGGGGGTCACAGTGACCTTGACGTTCGGCCTCGACCTACATTTTGGTACGTGACACATCATGTCTCCCTAATGTATCTACTGACACAAAACAAAATAATTTTCAAAGATTTCTTGATTCTGGAGTCACAGTGACCTTGACTATTGACCTTGACCTAAATTTTGATACATGACAAAACGGCTCCCCATAATTTCTCAATAGACACAAAAAATCATGATTTTGAACAATTTCACGATTTTGGGGTCACAGTGACCTTGACCTTTGACCTACATTTTGGTAGGTGACACATCGTGTCCCCCTAATGCATCTACTGACACACAAAAAATGTTATTTTTAATAATTTTCTGATTTTGGGGTCATAGTGACCTTTGACCTTCGACTTTGACCTAATTTTTGGTATGCGACACTTCATTTCCCCCTATTGAATCCACTCACAAAAAAATAGAAATTCTAAATGATTTCCTGGTTTTTCGGTCACACTGACCTTTGACCTCTGGCCTCGACCTACATTTGGTATGCAACACATCGTTCCCCCCCCCAGGGCATCCATTCACCAAAAATTAAAACTGTAGATAGAAAACTGTCAATGATCATTGATTTCCTGATTTTAGGCAACAGTGACCTTTGACCTCTGACCTCGACCTCAATTTTGGTACGAGACACATCGTCTCGACATAGCGTATCCACTCACAAAAAAATTGCAACTGTGGATAGAAAACGTTCACAGATATGGACCGGACACGAACACTTCAGTGATTTCCTGTTGTTTAGGCCAGTGACCTTTGACCTCTGACCTCGACCTTCATTTTGGTACGCGACACATCGTCTCCCCGTGGAGTATCCACTCACCGAAAATTGGAACTGTAGATAGAAAACTGTCCCAGATATAGACCGGACACGAGGGACGGACAGACGGACAGACAGACAGACAGACGGACGGAAGCCGCCATCACATAATACGTCCGCCTTTTGGCGGGCGTATAATTAGCGACATGTCCGATAGATGAGCGGTTACTAAGTCTGAATTTTAATCAGATTGGTACCGGTACTGCCTGGGATCTTCTGTTCTGTTTCATGATTAATCAGATCTTTGGCGTCCAGTCAAATTTCGTGAAATTTTGTACCTTTGTATAATCTGTACACTCATCTAAAGGGTTGGTCCCATCCCTGAAACTTCTTTGTCGAGAGAAAATCCTGCTATTCACCAATCCTTGCACCAACAGAAAGCCTATGCCGACACACGGGTACCCAGTAATGTCAGCACCTCAGAGTTTTAATGGAGCTATTGACCTCTCGTAAGATAAGATACGATTTAATGTTTTCTTTATTTAATAAGCGTCCGTGATCACCACCATGCAAGATGCATCTTCACAAGTCCAGGTAAATCCTAAATCCTCGCAGAGGGTTACCTGTACATTTTTGGTGATTCGAATGACTCGTTGCCTCTCTGTTACCTCTCGCACATTTCATCCCCCGCGGTTGTTTAGCATGTCGGTTTCCCAATCCTGCGGTTTTGCTTTGACACTCGATGTCGATTTCAGCGTGACATCGAAGTGTGTATGCCAGCAATAAAATTCAAACCTGTCACATCTCAAACCGCGCAGCGGATTGACGCAATCAGCTGCTTAGGGCGTTAAATGATTGGTGTGATTCAGAGGAAACCCCTTGATCTATTTATACCCAGAACTGCTGTGGGCAACTACCCAAGCCAGTGTATCGATTCTAGAAGATCGATCGATACACTGGCTCGCGAAGATGGCAAAGATGATACTACGTGCTGCTTACGTATATCTCGGGCCTTACGAAGGCTTTGTTAATAACGCTCCAGGGTCATAACAAACGCACCCCTTTATCTATTCCAGTGTCCATCACGTCCATTGAAGCGAATGTCACATGTTATCACCATGTGACATGTGGTAACGACTTTTATCATACAGGCCGGTCACTGAGGCCGTACAAAGTGATAACAAGCGGTAAGTAATTAGTCAGATTGCTGAGTGTTAAACGACACACACACGAGGAGCCCTTGATTCACTACATTGTTGTCTGCTAAGGCACTCACAAACTAATGGTTTATTATCACATATTCTAGAACAATAAATAATAAAATACTATCGATATGTAGTATATATCGGATAAATACGCTTCTACGAAAACTCCGAAAAAGCGACACATTCAACTAAAAGTAAGGATAACTTTTAGCGGAGGCAAGCTTTGATAAAATCAGGCGTGCTAATTTAGTTCTACGTACAATGTATGTACAGCGTTGTGTCCAAATGTCATGACTTTACGTTCAATAGCATGGGAGTTATTAAAAGATAAATCTGAAAAACGTGGAAACATTTTAACCGAGAAAATTACCAAAAACTACCGACAAGAAATTATATTTCATTTCAATGAATGACCGGCAGTTTCTTCGACCAAGTTAAACGATTTCTAACCCAATCTAATTCTTACTTAATTTCCAATATTATTCGCTAAAAGGCTTGAAGAAAGTGAATGACATTGTAACGTGTGCCGGGCCGGTCAATGAACGGGACGCAGCTGAGCTTAGTCTCGTTAAATGGTAGCGTACAAGCGGTCAGGCCACGGTCCCTGCCGGCACTAGACCTTGCCAACTAGAGATTCACTTCGGCCTGTCACCTTGTCTGGATCGAGAAAGTAGGAAAGTGTAGAGACAACCAAGGCTGATATACAGTCAAATAATGTGCAATAATATTCAATTAAATGTACAGGATGATCGTGGTTAAAGATGTAAATATGTACAGTTATCATATACACGCGCCGCGTAAAGGACGGCCTGGTTGCTGGCCCTTTCCACACGGTAAGTGATCGTAGACGCGGCCTGGCTGCTGGCCCCTCTCTTGGTATGGAATGTCGTTGGAGCGAGGCCAAGGATAGCGGCTCGACGTCCTTCCTTCTCCCGGCTGTTGGAGCGAGGCTATGGATATAGCGGCTCTCTTCTCTGTAAGGTAGGTATATCGTCCCCAGAAAACGTCGTGGCTTCCCACAGTGGATATGACCGTCTTCCCCTTACAGGTACGTATGGTCCCAGAGATTGCTCCGTCTTCCCACCGTGGATACGTCTGCTTCTCCTTGTGAGAAATCCCCTCTACAGGGAGGTTCGTCTTCCCACCGTGGATATGTCCGTTCTTCCTCAGTTGTAATCTGTCTCACGAGGATGCTTCCGTATCGTCTTCCCTCCAAGGTACATGTAAGTATATCTTCCCCAGAGAGTCCCCTGAAAGTGTCGTGGCTTCTCACCGTGGATATGACCGTCTTCCCCTCGCAGGTACGTATTTTCCCAGAGATAGACTCGTCTTCCCGCCGTGGATACGTCTGTTGACGTTGTAGATACGTATTCCCTTCTACAGGTTGGTTCGTTTTCCCACCGTGGATACGTCTGCTTCTTCTTGTAAGAATTCCACTCAACAATTTGGTGCGTCTCCCCGTCGTGGATACGTCTGTCTTCATCTGGTTTGGACGTATCGGCGATGCCACTTCTTCCGGGTGATTATTATCTCACCCTAGGTTCGCCTAATAACCGTGATCTTGGCTGACTTCTATCCAGGCGTAGTCTGGCTTGCGAGGATCCGCTCCTCAGGATGTATCCGGCTAGATGATGTGGTCTAATATTACGTCTCTGGCAGCGAATCTTGTCTAACAGTTTTGAGATGCTGCTTCGGTGGCGCGCTCATAGGCACCGTAAACGGCCCAGACTGAGGTACTCACGACGACCGATAAAACAGACTTCCTTCGATAGACTTCCTTCAACGTCTCAGATCACATCAAATTGCCCTGCTTCACCTCACAGGTTGGTACCAGTTTTCTGTCACCCGTTTCACGATGAGAACGCTCTCAGACAGAGTTATGCCTCTCCACCGTGAACACTTCAGGGTCTCCAACACATAAGCTGGCTTGTGAGAGTCTATATCATCAAAATTGACCTCGTTTCATCGCTTGAAATATTGAGTTCACTTCACGTTGGTCTGGTTGATATAAAGATCAAGGGGAACTACTCTGCTTCCTCCTAAATTTGTTCCGTCTTGCAGTAACAGAATTGAAGTAATTTTATTGGACAACGAGAGATCCTGAAGGATCTTGGCGCCCACCATTGTCCGATAATTGTAAGCTAATGACAAGAGGATCTTTTGACCATTGTTACTAAGACGATCGGACCAAAAAAGGCATCTTGCCCAACTAGGCCCCATGTGGGACCTGTGTACCAAATTTCAGAAAGATCCATGAAATATTTCCAGAGAATTCACGATAACAATGTTTCACGGGGAAATTCAAAATGGGCGCCTGGGGGCCATATTGGATTTTCGAATCAGACCAGAAAAAGTATCCTGCACAACTAGGCGACAAGGGGAACCTGTGTACCAAATTTGACAAAGATCCATGCAGTAGTTCCTGAGAAATCGCAATAACAAAGTTTCATGGGGAAATCCAAGATGGCCGCCTGATGGACATATTGGATTTTGGACTCGGACCAGAAAAGGTATGTTGCACAACTGGATCACAAGGGCAACCTGTCTACCAAATTTGAGAAAGATCCAGGCAGTACTTCCTGAGAAATCGCGATAACAAGGTTTCATGGGGAAATCCAAGATGGCTGCCTGGTGGCCATATTGGATTTTCGAATCGGACCATAAAGGTATCTTGCATAACTAGACCCCAAGGGGAACCTGTGTACCAAATTTGAGAAAGATCCATAAAGTAGTTCCTGAGAAATCGCGATAACAATGTTTCATGGGGAAATCCAAGATGGCCGCCTTGTGGCCATATTGGATTTTCGAATCGGACCAGAAAACGTATCTTGCACAACTAGACCCCAAGGGGAACCGGTGTACCAAATTTGAGAAAGATCCATAAAGTAGTTCCTGAGAAATCGCGATAACAAGAAATTGTTTACGGACGGACGACGGACGGACGGACGGACGACGGACGGACGACGGACGACGGACCACGGACGAAAAGCGATTTGAACAGCCCATCATCTGGTGATGGTGGGCTAAAAATAGCAAAAATGGCGCCTTGGGCGGGAATAAACGCATTAACACGTGGGGTTTCTCGCCAAACATCGTTTCCAGCCGTTTGATTGCACTAATGTTGTGTCACGCTCATTAACATATTTCGGCGCATGCGTGGTAGGCGAGACTAGAATTATGATGGATTTTTACCCCTCAGCCTATAAGGCTGTGGGGTCTTGTCGTCGGCAAGTACGGCCGGTCGTCCGGTCGTACGATCGTACGGTCGTCCGGTCGTACGAGCGTACGGTCGTCCGAACAATTATTGTGACCGGTCTAGAAGCCAAACCGTTGCTTCTAGAGACTTCAAATTTGGTATACAGGATTGCTGGGTGATCAGCCACAAGCCTATCGAATTTGAGTAATTTATGATGAATTTTGCGGTTTCCATGGCAACGTCACGGAAAATTCGTCAACAATTCTTGTGACCGGTCTAGAAGCCAAGCTGTTGCTTCTAGAGACTTCAAATTTGGTATACAGGAGTGTTACGTGGTCAACCACAAGCCTATTGAATCTGGACCCGATTGGTTGGAAACTTTGGCGGCCATCTTTAATTTATGCGAAATTGTCACAGCTTCTCGTTACCAAGATATCCTTAGAACGACTTACCCTAGCCACACCAAACTTGCCGTGCACATCCATATTTTTGTGACCCAAAACTCTATTGAATCTGGACCCGATTAGGTGGAAACTTTGGCGGCCATCTTTAATTTATGCAAACCATGAATCTTGTGTATCTCGGAAACCATTTCGCTGTTCATTGTGAAACTTGGTATAGATTATCGATACAACTTCTCGTGCACATCCATATGCTCGTGACCCAGAACCCTATTGAATCTGGACCTGATTGGGTGGAAACTTTGGCGGCCATCTTTAATTTATTCGAAACCATGAATCTTGTGTATCTCGGAAACCATTTCACTGTTCAGTGCAAAACTTGGTATAGATTATCGATACATCAAGAAACTTCAAAGGAATGACCAAACCAGTTTCCCTGATTGGGTGAAGCCTTGGCGGCCATCTTTAATTTATGCAGAATCTTTAATGATGTATTTCTCTGATACCATTGAAGTGTTCTATATGAAACTTGGTATACAGCATCGATGTACCAAGAGACTTGCAATGAATAACCACATCAGTTCTTCTGAGAGGCGGGAAGGATGGCCGGCCATTTTTAATTTATGCAAAATCATTAATGATCTCTATCTCTGATACCGTTCAAGTGCTCGATGTAAAATTTGGTAAACATCATCGATGCATCAAGAGACTTATGATGAATGACAGAACTTGTTTCTCTGATTGGGCGGAAATCTTGGTGGCCATCTTTAATTTATGCAAAATTTTTAATGATGTATATCTCTGATACCATTTAAGTGTTCTATATGAAACTTGGTATACAGCATCGATATATCAAGAGACTCGCAATGAATAACCACATCAGTTCCTCTGAATGACGGGAAGGATAGGCAGTCATCTTTAATTTATGCAAAATCATTAATGATCTCTATCTCTGATACCGTTCAAGTGCTCGATGTAAAATTTGATATACATCATCATTGCATCAAGAGACCTTCGATGAATGACAGAACTGGTTTCTCTGATTGGGCGGAAATCTTGGCGACCATTTTAATTTATGCAAAATCATTAATGATCTCTATCTGATACCATTTTAGTGCTTCATATGAAACTACAAATCATCGATACATCAAGAAACTTACAATTAATGAGAACCAATTTCTCTGATTAGGTGGAAAACTTTATTGCCATCTTTAATTTATGCAAAATCTATACCTCTGGTACTGTTCAAGTGTTTGATGCAAGACTTTGTATACATCATCAGTACATCAAGAGACTAAAAATGAATGACCGAACCATTTTCTCTGATTGGATGGAAACCTTGGCAGCCGTTTTCAATTTATGTAAAATCATTGATGATCTATATATCCTTTGATACTGTTCAAGTGTTCAGTATGCTTGGTATACGTCATAGATACATCAAGAGACAAGTAATGACTGCCGGTTTCTCTGATTGAACGGAAAACTTTGCGGCCATTTCTGATTGCAAGTTTTTTGATAATCTGTATATTTGTCACTTGACTGCTTGATGTTCCTGATATTTTCAAAGTAGTACATGTATGGTTCAAATTGAATAGATTGTGAATGGCTGGCGCCCAGAGCCGAGGGGTTTTAGATGCGCAGCTTCCTATTCCTATCAAAAACTCTATATTATTTGACTCCCACTGAAAATCGGAAGACTTTTCTTATTGTTCAGATTATTATTAGGGTTCAAAGCAAGAATGGCTTGAAGCCTTTTGTTTTTGTTCAGAATATTTTTGTCCTTCCGCCATATTTTTCGCACGTAGTCAAACTATTTATTATAGTTCTCCAATTCATCCAACATCCCACATTGAATTTATCACATTTTCATCTTTTACAAGCCACTGCTGAAGCATCTTCTGCATTCAACCAAATCTTTCAGGCTTTTACATATGCATTTTCCATTCATTGTGTACCAATATACACTGACTAAAACTGTCTGGCTGAGGGGTTGTTGCACCATTTAGGTGCTGCCTCATGTTTTATTTGTCAGCGACAAGAATCCAATAAATTAGGTGTACAAAATAGCTGATTTTACGCGATACGCTGACTAAATTTTGACATCGATTCGATGACATTATGAGAGAAGTATCCAAGAATACAAGGATCCGAATTATTCTGAACAATTTATTAGTTGAAGAGATCGGGAAAGAAACAATCTGGACGGCAAATTTTCAAAATGTCAAGCCATTCACGTAAGTTTTAAAAATGTCATTTCCGCACAGGTTCATATAATTTTCTCCCAGATAAAAATAATTTGATCACGAAATTAATAAAATACACACTACGAGCTTTAATTTGGTGTAGCATCCATCAAATTGGTGTATTATTTTTGTTTATTGATAAATTCTAATGGTACAGTTCATTTTCTGGCATGCCGATCAGCGCAGCCGGACAAAGCAGAGATTCATACAAGTCATTTTGTTTAGGACAGTTAATGTTGAAATTGAGTATTTAGCGTTCTTTTGGGGGTATAAATGGAGTTTAATCATATTTGTAGAACCAGTTGCATTATATACCACATACATGTATGATTTATTCATAGGAATAAACAATTTTTTCACCTGATCAATGTGTCCTGTTGTTGTTTTTTGTTTTTCGCGTGAAAATGCAGCTAGATAACATCCTCATTTCTCTAGTAAGAAGATCATCAAGCAAACTACATGTATATATGCAAATTACAGAAATTTTTGACGTACAGAATCAACTAATGTTATAGCACGGGAATCCATACTCCAGTTGCGCTGGTCGTTGACAGCAAATGAAACAGCTGATCTATTGTCCTCCGCTCTCATTTAGCAACTCGCCCTAACCATGCTAAAAAAATTACAACCTTATTCACAGATCTGAAACAGTCAAAAAAAGTTCTAGGCTTTATCGAGGCAGAACAATTTTTTCAATGAACGAATCAACTCATGAGTAATAAAAATGAATACCGATAATTAGATCGTCAAATGACATGGTGCTACAGTGATCTACACGTGTTGTTATTGTTGATTACTTTCGTTTCCAGTTATTGAGTTTTGAGTTAACAGTTATAAACGTGAAGCAGTCAGCTATAAGTGTGAAGTCCTCACGCCTTAGTAGAGACTGATACATCACCTGTCAAAATATATTCATGATATCCCTCTTATGGAACGTTCGCTATCGGGCTATCTCAGCAACTGGAAGGCGTGATTGAGAAAGAGGCTGTATTAAAATTTTTCTAGTAAAAGTCTCACGAGACTAGAGGGCAGGCCTGTGCAAGAGCCCATTTTACAGTATGCGCAAATACGTTTCCGTGCAGTTGTTGTTGTTAAATGTCTTTCTCCTAACTTCCGGTTTAGGATTTTAGATGAAAATTTTTGGCTTGAAAGACACACTTCCGTTCATCTGAGACAGCCCAAATTCAATCACAAGCTAGATCAAAACCTACTCTACATTTTACCCAGGGTTTGAACTCTGAATTCTACTTCGTTCTCTCGAAAATTCTTGGAAACCAAGCACGACTGACCCATAGACCAAACCCATCCCAAGAAGGCCCCCTTCCATTCGGGGGGGTGGGAGGCCTTAGTAAATCTACATCTAATTGTCGAATGACATGCACAGAGGGTGGACCTCGGGCACTAACTGTCCACCAGCAGAATTGGAGCCATATGCAAATACCAACATAATGTAAACTGTAAGCCGTTGTATTGCGTCAAGGCTTTACTCTATGTACCTACATCATCCGCTGGCGTTGTAGGAACGGAAGGGATATACATATAGATTAGTTAACTCTACCAACCCGGGCGATTTGAGGGGTCCATCCAAGCCTGAGGGAGGGCATTTCGTCACGTTGATACTTATTTTAAATATTAAATTTAATAGTCATTTTCGTTATCCCTTGGGGTAGGAGATTCAAACGTCATCGTATCGGGAGCCATTTTTTTATTTATTTATTTTACCGAATTTCCGATTTCAAATTTTTCGATATGTTCTCTCAAGAAGTAATTAATATGACAGAGAATGATTAGTTTCGGCAAAATAATTTACTTTATGCCATTTTAGGCAAGAAAATGTGAAAAATGACCAGAAAAGAGCGAAAACATGACTTTCTGATGAACCTTGACGCCAATAACATTCGTAGTGCGGTGAAAAGTTTGGTACGGGGCCATAATGCCTCTCCCTACATAGGCCATATAGGGTTAATAAACGCCCAGCGGTTGGTCTATGGCTCTAGAAAAGTATGCACGGGTTTAGGCAATAGACCAAGTTCAGATTTGTGCGCCAGAGGAGCTATAACATGGTGATTTTAGGGAACGTTTCAAAACAGGCTGAATTTCCTAATAATAGAATTTCCCCATAATAGAAGAAAAGTAAAGACAAACAATTATATCTGTCACAAAGAACCATTTATAAAAGCCGTTCCAGTCCTGTCGAGATAAATAACATTGTTGAAATGAACACTCTCAATTGTGAATATATTATATTTTGTTTTTCACAAATCCCACCTCTCGGTAATATGAGCTACTGAAGGGAATGTCGTACAGGTAACCGTCCCTAGTTTTGTTGTAGTGCCATTCCTCTAGACAATCCAGTGTGTAGTGTTGATAATCCCAGTAAAATTTGTTGGCGAATAGTTCCGGACGTGACGTCAGAAGAGGTAAATCGGCAACGCCGAATATACATATACCGTGAACAAATTGTCCATGACACTCCCACCCAAAGGGCCAATTTCCCCAGTTCTTGAAGCGGGCAAGGAATGGCTTTTTCACGGCGTCCGTTTCCGGGTCACCTTAAAATATATATTTATGAGTATTAGTATTAGGCATAGTATAAGTTCATCGGAAAATAACACTCGTGGGGTTCCTGAGTGTAAAAGAATACGACCATACGTCGTGAAATGACTGAAATATAGTTGAAAACGTTAAATAATATTCACTCACTCACTCATCGGACAATAAAAATATAAACGTTCATAAAGTTAGACCGCGGTTCGCAGTTCGCAGTTCGTTATTCGAGGGGACCAGGTATTTTTGCTTCAGATATGGAAATCTGTACTTTTTTTATTATGAGTACTTTGAACTCCAAACTCTGCATAGCAAGAGAGAATGTCATGCTCTATATCTTTGCTTATTCATATCCCAAATCTGACGACAGGGGGTGCTGCTAGGGGCGCTGCTATGAGTCGCTGAATGACTGGTCCCCTCGAATAACGAACTGCGAACTGCGAACCGCGGTCATACTTTATGAACGTAAATATAAACAAAGAAAGTTGATATATGCCAGGCGGCTTTAACCAGGCGGCAGGACAACTTTCATTATTATAACACATGTACATCCGTAATTGAATAGTTCAAAGCCTGTCACGTGCCATTCGACAAAACGCGATGTTCAATGATGATGAAATCATATCTTGTCGTGCGGTTGAATAATTGTCATGTACAACGACAGAGCATCGAACAACACTCACGCAGATGTTCCATGCTGGACTAAGAGTTGCCTCCCATATATATAGCGCGCGCCTGCATACTCCCAAAAACGAATATTAGTGTGTTTTCGGCTGCTAGGTACCGTGATAGGAATTAGTGAATATGATTTGGGAATTGACTAAAATAAATTTGGCAACTTCTGAAAAGGTAAGTTAGATCTCAGAGAAGGTTAAGAATGCTTTTCCAAATTATGCGACAAACAAGCTATGACGCCTTGAAATATAAAAAAAATCGGTCGCGCAGCGTTGAACATGATCATGAGTATAGCCCATTTTACCGTGCTATCCTTATTCATGGTATTCTAAAGTCTTTAATTATTTTCAAATATGAAATTCGTTATAAATAAAACAAGGACTGTACGTTGTAACGTGGGGCATGTCGATTCGTCAGATCTCGAAAGGGGATGTACAACTCGCGCTGCGCTCTCCTCTAGCTGTACATCATCTTTTCTCGAGCTGACCAATCAGTATGCTATATTTGTATAATATACCTTATTATTTCTCAAAATAAAGCGTAGCATTTCCAATTGTCAATTTACTACAGGGTGTGAAAATCGTTACACCCGGATCTTTCTTTGTGAGCGTCAAACCGATCACGTGACCAATCACCTACTGCGGTACATTCGGGACCGTCGAGCGGAAATCTACGAAGGGGACCGATTGTACGCTCGGGAACCAACAACATGAATTTCCCATGAATGTGACGCGCCGGAATCGCCCAGCACGCATGACTCGAAACCAAACCACCAACGCGGGTGCATGAACTGTCGATCGGCAAATTATACGCTATCGATTCTAAATTTATTTCGAATGTACTGGCAATCATAATTGTTATGACCCATGGAATATCAGGGGCGTCGGGAGATGGTTCTGACTGGGAGCCCGATCCTAGCACTATAGGCGAAGGTCCATCTGGAAGCTTCGGGTTCTAGACGGCCGTAGCAGCGTTCTGAACGATTTCCGACAAATAAAACGCATATCTTCTCTCGGATATTTCAACTGTTTTAATACTAGTTTGGTTAAAAAAAAAAAAAAACTGTTAACACATACACGGAAAACTTCTGCACGTAATCCGGATATTCGATTATTAAAACTCAGTCTTCATTCCCATTAAATAAACAACTACTAAGAACACTGCATGTCAAAAATACATCCAGAATCGTCCAAATTTCCAAATCATTCTGTCTTGGAAGATTAAATTATCATATTCTACAAAATCTGGAGGGGGGTACAAACATACTTGTGCCACCTCCCTGGTTTTCATTGGGGAAGGGCCCCCGCTTCCGACGCCCCTGAATATAATATCACACAGTAGTAGCTTTAACATTAAACGTGTTGTGCCAGTTTAAAATCAACGCTGTTATGATTTGTCGACTGCAGATGGAACTGTCGACAGGGGTGAAAGTACTGTTGCGCCCTCTGGAGTCATTGGAAACAACCCATACATTCGAATTGATACCATCCCAACTGTCCCCTATCTCCACTAGTGCCGAGAACTCGGTTTAGTAACGGATCAAATGGCATGACGAGTTCGAGGCACCAATGGCGACAGTCATATCTTGACATAATGGGAGGGACGGGTGGGAAAATCAAACTGACAATCCACTGAATCCTGCAACAAGTATATGTGCACCACCCACAAAATCTCACCTTAGGGCTGCCATCTGCTTCAGCTCGCATCCAAATTCTATCAGAAGATGACGTTATGAGATTACGCGCGGGAACACTTGGGAAATGATACTATCCCAACTGTCCACTATCTCCACTCGTGCCGTGAACTCGGTTTAGTAAGGGATCAAATGGCACTCAAAGACCTCGGCCAAATCGTATCAAGCCATAATAATAAAATCCCCGCCTACATCGGTCACTCATACATCGGTCACTCATACATCGGTCACTCATACATCGGTCACTCATAAACCCCAATAACCCCAAACAAATCACTCAAGAAAAATACAAACCCAATCTCAATCAAATCTCACAAGAAAACCCCGCATGTATTCCCATTGAAACATTTATTCAAGGAGCTCTAAAATCCGTTCATCTCAGAATGAGCCAAGGACCAGGGTCCACCATCCCTAATAAGCAATACATTTCCACAAATTGTCTATATGACCAAAATATCACTTCAGCAAAAGTAAAACAATTTCCTACACAAAACATTAAGTTAGCTCTGAACACCGATATTTACTGATAGTGGACCCCAGCCCTCGGCTCACTAGAACAATGCCCACTTGGGGAGTAGTCCCCCTTGAGCCAAGAACTGATATCCCAAATTTTACAAATTTACATTAATATTTATTATAAATTCAGACCACTGGAACCGTATAATACACCAGCAATATTAAAAGATACCAGTCATGGTTTTGATACGATACACGCACGGTTGTTCTATCTCACAAATATACAATCTCAACATTGTATCCATGTAGCTTCTCAGTAATGACGTGTTGAATGGATAGACAACTGACCTAATTAGCCATCAATAACCGTACATCCCATCTAGGGATAATTCACCGTGGTCCGCATATACGCATTGCGCCTTGGTATCTCACCAGTTCATGAACATCGCTAAACAGCTGGGAATTTAGCCAACGTGGCTCTCAAATTCACCCTATAGGGTCTGTAGACGAACGGAAAGGCCCTGTGGAGAAGTGGAAGGGGGGGCGCGTGGGGGGTAAGAAGAAGTGCTGGGGGACATCCGTTCGCCTGACTGCCTTCGCACATGGTGTCCGACAAATACTCACGAACTTGCAAAAACTCACATTTCGTTCAACAATTCACTCCTAAAAAGGGTGCAGATACACCCTAAATCATATGTTCTGTAACAAGAAGTTTCAAATTCAATCAACAGATCAAAAGGACATCCTCAACCGATTTTCACAAATCGCGCACAGGACCGCCATGCTATTCGACCCCAGAACAACATTACATATAAAGACGCACAGCACCGCCACGCTTCTTTTGACCACTGGTCGATAATTTTTATCCGGTATTATTTTGCCAGCGCGCGCAGGGGTCAAAGGTCAGTTCAGGTCACGAGAACGGAAGCGGAAGTGACCTCACAGAGGTCATATGCAAATTATTGAGGTCAACAGGTGTCCAAATGCTCTTGCAAAATACCGGATAATAATGGTGCGCATGGGTCAAACGTCACTTCCGTTCAATATTGGTCATCTTAGATACTCAAACTTCTTATTGTCAATACATCTACAATACAGTTAGTGGGCGGGTCTAATATTTTCCTGTTTGACCAGTGTTTGATGGCATAGCCCTGTTTGACCAGTGTTTGGTGGTATAGCCCTGTATGACCAGTGTTTGGTGGAATAGCCCTGTATGACTAGTGTTTGGTGGTATAGCCCTGTTTCACCAGTGTGTGGTGGTATAGCTCTGTTTGACCAGTGTTTGGTAGTATAGCCCTGTTTGACCAATGTTTGATCGTATAGCCCTGTTTGCCAGTGTTTGGTTGTATAGCCCTTTTGGACCAGTGTTTGCTGGTATATCCCTGTTTGACCAGTGTTTGATGGTAGAGCCCTGTTTGACCAGTGTTTGGTGGTATATCCCTGTTTGACCAGTGTTTGGTAGTATAGCCCTGTCTGACCAGTGTTTGGTGTTATAGCCCTGTTTGACCAATGTTTGATGGTATAGCCCTGTTCGACCAATTTTTTGTGGTATATCCCTGTTTGACCAATGTTTGATGGTATATCCCTGTTTGACCAGTGTTTGGTGGTATAGCCTTGTTTGCCCAGTGTTTGGTGGTATAGCCCTGTTTGACCAGTGTTTGTTGGTATAACCCTGTTTGACCGGTGTTTGGTGGTATAGTCCTGTTTGACCAGTGTTTGGTGGTATAGCTCTGTTTGACCAGTGTTTGGTGGTATATCTCTGTTTGACCAGCGTTTGGTGGTATAGCTCTGTTTGACCAGTGTTTGGTGGTATAGCCCTGTTTGACCAGTGTTTGGTAGTATGGCCCTGTTTGACCAGTGTTTGTTGGTATGGCCCTGTTTGACCAGTGGTTGGTGGTATAGGCCTGTTTGACCAGTGTTTGGTGGTATAGCTTTGTTTGACCAGCGTTTGGTGGTATAGCCCTGTTTGACCAGTGTTTGGTGGTATAGTCCTGTTTGACCAGTGTTTGGTGGTATAGCCCTGTCTGACCAGTGTTTGGTGGTATGGTCCTGTTTGACCATTGTTTGGTATTATGGCCCTGTTTGACCAGTGTTTGGTGGTATGGCCCTGTTTGACCAGTGTTTGGTGGTATAGCCCTGTTTGACCAGTGTTTGGTGGTATAGCCCTGTTTGACCAGTGTCTGGTGGTATAGCCCTGTTTGACCAGTGTTTGATGGCATAGCCCTGTTTGACCAGTGTTTGGTGGTATAGCCCTGTTTGCCCAGTGTTTGGTATTATAAGTCCTGTTTGACCAGTGTTTGGTGGTATAAGTCCTGTTTGACCAGTGTTTGGTGGTATAGCCCTGTTTGACCAGTGTTTGGTGGTATAGCCCTGTTTGACCAGTGATTGGTGGTATAGCCCTGTTTGACCAGTGTTTGGTGGTATAAGTCCTGTTTGACCAGTGTTTGGTGGTATAGCCCTGTTTGACCAGTGTTTGTTGGTATAGCCCTGTTTGACCAGTGATTGGTGGTATAGCCCTGTTTGACCAGTGTTTGGTGGTATAGCTCTGTTTGACTAGCGTTTGGTGGTATAGCCCTGTTTGACCAATGTTTGGTGGTATAGCCCTGTTTGACCAGTGTTCGCTGGTATAGCCCTGTTTAATCAGCGTTTGGTGGTATAACTCCTGTTTGACCGGTGTTTAGTGGTATAGTCCTGTTTGACCAGAGTTTGATGGTATAGCCCTCTTTGACCAGTGTTTGGTGGTATAGTCCTGTTTGACCAGTGTTTGGTGGTATAGCCCTGTTTGGTCAGTATTTGGTGGTATAAGTCCTGTTTGACCAGTGTTTGGTGGTATAGTCCTGTTTGACCAGAGTTTGGTGGTATAGCCCTCTTTGACCAGTGTTTGGTGGTATAGCACTGTTTGACCAGTGTTTGATGGTATAAGTGTTTGGTGGTATAGCCCTGTTTGACCAGTGTTTGCTGGTATAGACCTGTTTTACCAGTGCTTGATGGTATAGCCCTTTTTGACCAGTGTTTGTGTGCATGGATATGCACAGAATACATGAACATGCGCAGAGTACATGTATTCTGTGCTTGGTGGCGTACCCTATGCCCTACGCGCTATAGGGTACAGGTTGCACCACAGGATCGTGCGCCTGCATACGGCGACACACACACACATACACACAGACGCATTCACACACATGCATACACACACATGGACACACACACACAAAGGCACCCATGCCCACATACGTTCCTTATTAGGGATGTCGATATAATTGTGCAACATTGTAGCGATCGTGGAGCAACATTGTAGCGATCGTCAACAATGTTTGCAACACTGTTTCAACAATGTTTTTGTTGTTGACGAACGCTCTTGTAACAATGTTGCACAGTAACACCGTCAAAAAAGACACCTTTTTAATCAAAAACTGTTTTAGAAACATCGTTTCTTATAGAAGAAACGTCTTTAAAAACATCGTTACTTATAGAGAATTTGCAAATTTGAAATGACATTCTTAGTTGGAGCTCTATTATTTCAAAAGATTTTACCCTTATTAGGTCTCCAAAAAGTACTTGATAGGGAATAGATTGCACGTAAAAGTACCTGATAAGGATACATTCGTGTACGCACGCATACACACACACACACACGCACACACACACATACAGACTCCTACACACGCGTACACGCACGCATACACACACGCACACATACACACAGACGCATACACACACACGCGCGTACACGCAAGCATACACACACGCACACACACTCACACGCACGCACACACGCATACGCGCATACACTCATTGTGCATTGCGCCGCAAGGTCAATAGGGTTCGAAATGCGCTTTTATACTACTAATCCATCCTTCACTGCCCCCAAAATACCCACTTTCGCTACTACTCGTACTGATGACGTCACCAATGACGTCACAGATGCTGTGGATATCCCTCAAATCGGGGTCTACACCCCAAGAGCTACAACATGACACCTCCCATGACGCATTCGCACCGCGGATGGTCCATCTCTACACCAAATAACATCCTTCACTACCCCAAAAGGCTCACTTTCGCTACTACTCCTACTGATGACGTCACCAATGACGTCACAGATGCTGTGGACAGCCCTCAAAACGGGGTTTGCACCCCGAGAACTACAAGATGACACCGCCCACGACGCATTCGGACTGAGAATGGCCCCTCTCTACCCAAAATACCTTCCTGCACTGCCCCAAAATGCTCACTTTCGCTCCTACTCGTACTGATGACGTCACAGATGACGCGAACATCCCTCAAATCGGGGTCTACACCCCGAGAGCTACAAAATGACACCTCCCACGACACAATCGGACCAGGGATGGTCCATCTCTACATCAAATACCTTCCTGTACTGCCCCAAAATGCACACTTTGGCTACTACTCCTACTGATGACGTCATCGATGACGTCACAGATGACAGGAACATCCCTCAAATCGGAATGTACACCCCGAGAACTACAAAATGACACCTCCCAGGACGCATTCGGACCAAGGATGGTCCATCTCGACCCAAAATACCTTCCTTCACTGCCCCAAAATGGCCACTTTACTTACTACAGCCAACTGCGCATGCGCAGATTGACGCGACTTGCACTTAAAAACACACCATTCTGACTCTACCCCAAACAAGCTTCACTTTGACACCTTCCACGACCCATTCGAACCGTGAATAGCCCATCTCTAACCCAAACACACCCACACACACACCCCCAAAAATGCCTGCTTTCTATACTACGGCCAGGCTGCGCATGCGCAGACTATTGAACACGGACGAACCATTAGTCCAGTCGGATGCTCCTCCACGAGAGCTTCAAAATAAGACCTCATACGACACCATCGGACCATTAGTGGCCCACCTAGACTCCAACACGTCCATCCCGTATGGACCTATACACCCATAGGCATGCAGTATAGGCCTATGGGCCTACCCAGGCCTCGGTGACTTTTTTCAAAAATTTCACCGTTTCGTGCCGGGACACTTCCTATCATGTTTGTCTTGACGAGACTAAGAAACCAAATCCAAACAACCTACACCGCAAATGGCTAGAAGTAGGTTTCCCAGTGGGACAAACATTGGTCCTATACCCCCAGTATGGGGACTATATGGGTCTATATCGTACTTTTTCAAAAATTTCACCGATTCGTGCCGGGACACTTCCTATCATGTTTGTCTTGACGAGACTAAGAAAACAAATCCAAACAACCATACCGCAAATGTCTAGAAGTAGGTTTCCCAGGGGGACAAACATTGGTCCTATACCCCCAGTATGGGACTATATGGGTCTATATGGGTCTCGGTGACTTTTTTCAAAAATTTCACCGATTCGTGCCGGGACACTTCCTATCATGTTTTGTCTTGACGAGACTAAGAAAACGAGACCCCACAACCTATACCGCAAATGTCCAATGCAGGTTTTGGGGGACAAACATTGATCCTATATACACAGTATGGACACTTAATAAGGGCTATATCAATACTTTCAAAAATTTCACCGATTCGCTCCGGGATACTTCCTATCATGTTTGTCTTGACGAGACTAAGAAAACGAGACCCCACAACCTATACCGCAAATGTCGAGAAGTAGGTTTCCCAGGATGGTCCTATACCCCCCATACCCCATATAGGCATTTTCCCGTAATTTAGAATAAAGTCCGTGTTCTGTATTTTTTTTTTCAGGAAAATTTTTACATACACCCACCCCATTGACTTGATGCCCCTTCACATAGGCTTCACTTTGATACCTCATACAACTCCATCGGCCCATTAGGGGCTCCCCTAGATCCCAAAACGTCTATTTCCATACCCTTGGTCCACCGCGCATGCGCAGAATGCCGATATCTCAATCTCACACCCAGCCCATCAGATGCCCCTTCAAGAATGCTCCACTTTGATACCTCATATGACCCCATTGGACCATTAGTGGCTCCCCTAGCTCCAAAACGTCTAGCGGGACCTATACAGGGTCCAGTTTTCGACACTAGGTAACCACATCCCGACGAAATGGCCAGTTTTCGACACCGGATGTGCCGCCATCTTGAACATACGTGCCGCCATCTTGGATATGTCCCATAATGCACCGGGTCAAAATACTCGCTTCTGATTGGCTGAGAGCTCTGTGACGGATTCGAAATACTCGCTTCTGATTGGACGAGAGCTCCGCATTGCGTCTGCGCATGCGCAGAATGATATTCCTACCGCACACCCAACCCATCAGATGCCCCTTCACGAATGCTTCACTTTGATACCTCACTCGACCCCATTGGCCCACTAGGGGCTCCCCTAGATCCAAAACGTCTATTTCCATACCCTTTGGCCACCGCGCATGCGCAGAATGCCGATATTTCAACCCCGCACCCAGTCCATCAGATGCCCCTTCACGAATGCTTCACATGGATACCTCACTCGACACCATCGGATCATTAGGGGCTCCCCTAGATCCTAAAACGTCTATTTTCATACCCTTCGGCCACCGCGCATGCGCAGAATGCCGATATTTCAACCCCACACCCAGCCCATCAGATGCCCCTTCACGAATGCTTCACTATGATACCTCATACGCTTCCATCGACCCACTAGGGACTCCCCTAGCTCCAAAACGTCTATTTTCATACCCTTTGGCCACCGCGCATGCGCAGAATGACCCTATTTCAACCCCACACCCAGCCCATCAGATGCCTCCTCACATAAGCTTCACTTTGATACCTCACTCGACCCCTTCGGTCCACTAGCGGTCCCTACAGATTGCCGAACACTTCCACGAAAACCCACGGTTTTGGGGCTACTTTCGGTCCGCGGAGGCACACCGCATCGCCGCCAGACCGCATCACCGCGGAGAAATACATGCCCCCAAGGTCACGCCCCATTCACCCCGACCGGAAGTGACGTCATACCTGCGCACAACACTCCTGCGCACACCGCCACTATACCGCCCCATTTCCCCTCATTCGCGCATGCGCAGTGAGGGGCTTTTGACTCCATTTACCGTGACATTACTACTGATGACAATATCATATGCGTAACACAGTAGCTTAAAGATGTAATCAGCCTCAAATCTGGGCTGAAATCGATGTCTCTCAAACCCAGCGAAAGTGACATATGTTACAACAGGTACAAAATGAAACACATCTGACCACAAAAAACTAAACTTGTTTCTACCATTCACGAGAAAATAGGAGGAGTTGATCTTTAAAAATAAACAGCATGGCATGCCGTTTATTTTTCCAGGGCCGAGTCAACATGCGTCTACACGTATGGTGCATTCTACCAACGTAGGCTACGCGACATCACCGAACCGTAGGCACGAGCCATGACGCTATCCCATGGCTGCAGCTGTGCAGCATTCAAATTCGTGAGCGTCGCTACGTCACTCATACGTCACGCAGTGACGTCATTTACCTCTCCGCGTACAACACACACTCAATGGCGAGACAGAAAAGCCGTCGAAGCGGGCAGAGTTACAAATTTCTGTGACAAGATATTCTTGCTTTCGTTGTATATGACGATCCCACTGTCATCAAATATAATACATATGATGCTTTGGTAATATTCCCTGCTGAAAAAACGCACAGGGGAGAGTTTACAAAATCCATCCATTTTGAGGCTGATTACATCTTTAACAGCCGATAAAGACAAACTTTACTAACAGTTTCCAGTCGGATATCGTTAATTAAGATATTGATGAATATATTGATGATTAATGATCTGAGAACATCTCCAAGCTTAGTCTTTGTTCAGGAGAAGACCCTTTGTATTCACCCCTAGAACACTTTTTTTTTTTGAATGAAATAAAGTTTACCACCAAACAGCAGATCACCGTTCGATACCCTATCAAAGTCTATATTCAGATCCATAAAAATGTAAGACCGCTTTTTCTAAATGATCTCATTTTCGCTCTTATGCTCACTCGAACAAAAATAAACATGACATTTTTAGACATCCTGGGGCTATGCGTTTGGAGCTTCAACCCAAGCTTTTGGGATCGACGTAACCTTTGAGCTAATTCATTTTTGTCGCTTTCCCAGAAGAAATTTATTTTCTATTGCCACATTTTATCCGAGACGCAATCTACATAACGACAACATGAATACACAGCATGCCCACTGAAATATGTCATGGAATTAGCATACCATGCTTAACTGACGTAATTTCATGCGAACAAACGTTCGGTTTACAGCTCTTGTAAGTTCCTTCTATTTTCATTGGACGAAGGTTTATCACGTGTCCTTCTGTCAATCGTGATGTCCCATGATGTTGGTACAGTCTATTTAATTGCGGTATTGCAAACCGAAGAAATAATCCACGACTGAATGTTTAACATCAGAAATGTCAGGAGATTCCTCTTACACATCATTGTCATGTATATATTGTCACTGCGCGAGTGCATGGCGAATGTTCTACAATCAATACCACGCCTTCAGTGAAGGGAATTGATACCGCCTGTTTCACGTGTTTGATGCAATCTTCTTCCTACTCAGGGCACATCAAAGTCCCATGTCTGCGAACAAACTGCGTACACATATATGTGTGATACCATATCGGTTATTCCTAATTATGATACCAGAACCGACAGTCAGTGACAGTGTGTCCACTCTGGCACCGGTTTGATACCATAGTGGTGAAGACGTATCGTCACCGCTTGGTTTGGTTTGGTTTGATTGGGCACTCCATCGTAATACAATGGGCACTCTACGAGTATTATAGATACTACGTTTTTCACATGAAAACTCCAATAGATAAGTATAACAATCAATATAGATATTAAGTATTCTGATTTTTTTGTTATATATCTGTATACAGAAGATATTTAGTATTAGTATTTGCATATAATACTTACGCTCCATCTCAAAATGACAGCGAGTTTGCATTCTCGTGTGTTTACTGCTATTCTGTGCCAAATTAACGGTTAATATATACAGATATAAGTCTATATAAATTCACTTCCCGGTCGGATCAGGGAAATCCTGATACACTCACTGTATTAGTGGATATGGATCTAAATTTCATGGAAAAGTGGCCATATTGAAGCTGAGAACATATTGAAGCTATGAAGTTACCCTGCTCTTCAGGGAGCATGTCAAAATTCGCATCCTTCTATTTGCATTTCCGCGTGAAAAACAGACCGTGTACATGGTCCAACTCTCTCAGCGCGGGACCTGCTCCACTTCCACAAACGACCGGTCGATGTGGATCGTTCCCTGTAGTGTGATTGGTCTTTTATGGACGTGAGCATTATTGGTCGGCGAACAACTTTATTCGAACTGCGATCGAAAGAAAGTTTTGGAACGGTCCAAAAAAACCGGGCCAGCGTGAACTTTCTACCGGGCCGATAAAAAAATCTGGTTGGAGCACATCCCAATCGGACCAGGCATGCGTGAAAAATGGACCGCGTTCCACGGTTCAAAATTTGACACGCTCCCTTAAGTCTAGCCCTGGTAGGCATATACTTCTACAAGTTTTGAAATAAAATAAATTTATTCACCAAAATTTACATAAGCGCATTGCATACCAATGTTCCTCCGTTTTCAAATTGATGGTATTGATACACTCTTAAAACGCAAGTCTTGTATTTAACATTACGAATGTCCGAGGGGTGACAACATTATATACATTCTTGTATTTGTAATATTCTCAGAAAATTAACATTATAGTGCTGTATCAGGAGCAATACAACACTTTACAATGCTGAATTTAATGGATTTTGAATACTATAGTTTTTTTCTCTACAATTTGTTTCGAAATTTGCTACCTATTTAATGTTGTTGTGTTTTTTTTTTTGTTTTTTTTTTAGAAACTTAACTGCGTATTTAAGCCTTTTATTGTGAATAATATGGCCAATTATCTCCAGTAATCTCGCTAATGAGCTCAGTGGTCATGATAACTCATGACGTCATGTTGTCTCGTCGTCTCGGGCAGCTGTATATTTTAGCCAGGCAAAGGGCATTTAATCCTTCACAAATATCGCTGTATTAACGAGAACAAGATTCAAAATCCCGGATCAAGATTACTTGGATCATGATATAGATATAAACTAAGACAGTATTTTATCCAGGATTTGTTGTGGCCAGTTACTTCCATCAATGACTGCAAATGTAAGAAAGAAAAGGCTATTTGTCATACACTGTTTTCCTCTTGAGTCTTGTAAAAAATACTGAATCGCCCTGATGAAAACTACCCTGAACAATAGTTGCGGGAAAAGTACGATGATATGACTGTAGACATGATTCGGGTGGAGAAGGGCCATGATTAATTTCCATATCAGTCGCTAGGCATATCGAAGTGGGTAAATAATACTTGCATATGAATAACTGCATAATCCATAAACTTGCAAAGAATGAACACCTGCATGGATTTGACCTCTTCTGCATTGCTATAAAACCTGTAATTCATTGTAACGTTTGTAATCCAATTATGTAAAAAGGCATAGATCACTGGCAGCAAGAGTCTGGCCAACTTTACTTGTTGAATTTGGCAATTTATGAAATGTTTGCCAATTCTCTCTCTGTACTGATCAATAGAAAAATCAAAGGGCAATTTTCAAGATTTTAACTCTGTTATGTACAGTATACCAGTACCTGATACCAAGTAAGCAAAATAATCAATTTCAAAATTGTCAACTCCAAGATATTCAACTCCAAGATATTCAACTCAAAGATAAATATTCAACTCCAAGATATTCAACTCCAAGATAGATATTCAACTCCAAGATAAATATTCAACTCTAAGATAGATATTCAACTCCAAGATATTCAACTCCAAGATAAATATTCAACTCCAAGATAGATATTCAACTCCAAGATATTCAACCCAAAGATAAATATTCAACTCCGAGCTATTCAACTCCAATGTATTCAACTCTAAGATATTCGACTCAAAGATAAATAGTCAACTCCAAGATATTCAACTCCAAGACAGATATTCAACTCAAAGATATTCAACTTCAAGATATTCAACTCAAAGATAAAAATTCAACGCCAAGATATTCAACTCAAAGATAAATATTCAACTCCAAGATAGATATTCAACTCAAAGATATTCCACTCCAAGATATTCCACTCCCAAGATTGGCAACTCCCAAGATATTCAACTCCAAGATTTCACAGCTCAAGACAAATGTGAATTGCAGAACAAAAATCACAATTCAGACAGAGAGAACAGCACCTTCTTAAGAAATGATCAGATGACAGTTAGGAATGTAGGAGACAAGGATCTATTGATTCTTGTCGAAGTAAATCACTCAGTCATGAGCAATGCAAGAAATTCTAAAACATAGCAGAAAATCTCACAAGAGAGAATCGTAAGAATTATCCGATAAATTACAACAGCAACAACAATTACAACAACTCGTGTTGCTAAGTAACCGGCGTACACTGTAGTCCAGTTCTCCGCGAAAAGTTTATGTCACACCTATGAAAGATGCAATACAGAATCCCGAATAACGTATGTAAAATTCAGTACTAGTTTGATGTTGTCCTGAGTGCAATATGGCGTCATCTCGATGAAGTTTAGAGGCCTGTCCCGTTTCCAGGTCACACACCGACATCTAGACCTTGCCAGCCGTTTGCTCGCTGGCTCTTGGAAGAGCAAGCTGGACGACTTTGGGAATAAGGTACGACGAATCACCGCCGAAGAAAAAAATACACACAAAAAGAACACATAATCCCATTTAAAGTTGACCTAAAGATATTGGTGCGACAATACTTTCACTATTTCCCACTTTAAGTGTCATGATCTCTACAGTTAAGAAAATCGGCGTGGAGACAGATTAGATGTCGACCGTTTATAATGATGATCGATGTTGAGACAATTGTAGATTTCATTATACATGACCGAATCACCGAGGCAGCGTGCAGAGGTCATGGAAAGGTCAGGTAACTGTAGTGCACGGGTCAAACTTGACAGACCGCTAGCATAGTACGGATTGACTTCGTCAACCCGACAAAAATTGAGATCCAGTAATCCCTCATAACGATTTACGAATCCGTTATTAACGGATTATTAATTCAATTCTTTACAACGGATTACTAAAGGATAATGTCACTCTACTCAAAATCGACGTGTACGTTCTGACTGGTTCGTTTCTCGTTCGTAGGTAAAATGTACACCTCGGATTTTGAACACTGATAAATCAAGGCAGGTTCGAAGTGGGAACGTAGGAATTGGCTCGATAAAATGATGATGCAGATCCCATCCTCATACTAACCTGGTCTACCACTCACGAGATTCCGGCTATTTTCGAGTTTGATGACATCACTTGCGGTATGGAAGCTATAGGCCTACTATACTGTGAAACTGCTGAGGCAGAGCTTGTTTGAGCAGCTTGAGGCGATTTGTCGTTCAATAAGAAAATCAGATGTTACCTTCGGTGGAGTACAGGTGATAGGATGTGGAGAATTTTACTAACTATCTCCGGTTCCATCCCATGAGTATCATCTTTAAATTCATTAATTATTATTATAATAAATATATTATTATTACGCGACAAAATCACAATCATCTTTCCCGGTTACCGTTTCGCGTGAATCACAACAAAAGGTTCACCATACTATATATTTATAGAACCAGTATTTTTCGAGGTTTCCAAATCTATCATTCAGTTTAAAATCGGTTGTACATCGGCGGACCATTACCCACTCCCCTTTTTATATTCCCGTCCAGCGAATATCAGTTATGGCACAGAATTTCTCAGTGATGTTTCTATCACGCCCCGGTAGTGCAACAGTAAATACAAATTGAGATCCAGTAATCCCTTATAACGATTTACTAATCCCTTATAGCGGATTAGTAATTCGTTATAACGGAATCGTTATTACTACGGATTACTGTTTCGTTATAACGGATTAATAATCAATTATTACGAATTACTAATCCGTTATAACGAATTACTAATACGTTTTAACGAATTACTAACCCGTTATTACGGATTACTAATCCGTCACTACGGATTACACATAATCCGTAATAATGATTTTATAATCCGTTTTTACGAATACGTAATCCGTTATAATGAATTAATAATCCGTCATAACGATTCCGTGAGACAGACGTTATTATGAAGCTAAGCTAAGACATCATTACAGCTTAGCACGACAGGCTAAATCATCGTCCCTGGTCAATACACGATAGTAGTATACAAAGATGAAATTGTGTCCTATTGACCTCAGAAATTTGCATATGACCTCTGTGACGTCACAGCGACAGCCAATCAGAAGCGAGTATTCTGTCACAGGGGTCATTGTGGGTGGTGGTGGTGGTGGGACCAAAATGGCGGCCTTGTGGGTGGTGATGGTCGTGGGACCAAAATGGCGGCCTTGTGGGTGGTGGTGGTGGTGGGACCAAAATGGCGGCCTTGTGGGTGGTGGTGGTGGTGGGACCAAAATGGCGGCTTGTGGGTGGTGGTGGTGGTGGGACCAAAATGGCGGCTGTCACGGGGCGGCTCTCGTCCAATCAGAAGCGAGTAAAATTTGACCTCAGAAATTTGCATATTGGGGGCGGTCACGGGGCGGCTCTCGTCCAATCAGAAGCGAGTAAAATTTGACTGGATGTATTCCTCCACGGTGATGTGGTCCTGGCGGTGATGCGGTCTGCCTCCGCGGAGAAAAAGTAGTCCCTAGACTGGAAATACGCTGCATGGTCCGATGGGGTCGAGTGAGGTATCAAAGTGAAGGTTATCAGTTGGTGTGAATGAGGCGTGACATTTGGACATGTATAGACTTGTTTGTCTGGGGTTTTTCCCCATGCCGTCATTGACTCCCAAACTGGTGGTGGTCAAAATGGCGGCATCGAGTGAGAGATCAAGGCATGTCCTGACTTGTTCTGGGTTGTACAGTTCTGCCATGCGGAGGATGGGTACTAGTATTTCGCTGACGTCCTAGTAATAAACATAATCTATAGGTGTTGTACCATGTTAATAGGACCAGTCTAGCATCTGTACCACCCTAGGGTCGAGTGTTTATTGTCCCGTGTATCTCCGCAAGAAAACAACAAACAAAATGGCGGCTCCAGGATGGTGTGGGGACGCCCTTTCCACATCACGGCATCAGAGCGCCATCTGACGCAAGGGAGACAACTCGTGTGGCCTAAGGGTATGGAAATAGCCGTTTTGGAGCTAGGGGAGTTACTACTGGTCCAGTGGGGTCGAGTGATGTATCAATGCGAAGCCTATGTGAGGGGGCATCTGATGGGCTGGGTGTGGGGTTGAACTTGCGTCATTCTGCGCATGCGCGGTGGCCCAAGGGTATGGAAATAGCCGTGTTGGAGCTAGGGGAGTTACTACTGCTCCAGTGGGGTCGGGTGAGGTATCAAAGTGAAGCCTATGTGAGGGGGCATCTGACTGGACTAGTGGGTTTGAAATAGCGTCATTCTGCGCATGCGCGGTGGCCCAAGGGTATGAAAATAGCCGTGTTGGGAGCTAGCGAAGCCAATAATGGTCCAGTGGGGTCGAGTGAGGTATCAAAGTGAAGCCTAGGTGAAGGGGCATCTGACTGGACTAGTGGGTTTGAACTAGCGTCATTCTGCGCATGCGCGGTGGCCCAAGGGTATGAACATAGCCGTGTTGGCATGTAGGGGAGTTACTAATGGTCCAATGGGGTCATATGAGGTATCAAAGTGAAGCTTAGGTGAAGGGGCATCTGACTCGACTAGTGCGTTGACATAGCGTCATTCTGCGCATGCGCGTTGGCCCAAGGGTATGGAAATAGACGTTTTGAGAGCTAGGGGGGCCTATAATGGTCCAGTGGGGTCGAGTGAGGTATCAAAGTGAAGCCTAGGTGAAGGGGCATCTCACTGGACTAGTGGGGTTGAACTAGCGTCATTCCGCGCATGCGCATAGACATTTTGGGATGTAGGGGAGTCCCTAATGGTGCAATGGGGTCGAGTGAGGTATCCAAGTGAAGCCTAGGTGAAGGGGCATCTGATGGGTTGGGTGTGCGGTAGGAATATCATTCTGCGCATGCGCAGATGCAATGCGGAGCTCTCGTCCAATCAGAAGCGAGTATTTCAAATCCGTCACAGAGCTCTCGTCCAATCAGAAGCGAGTATTTTAACCCGGTGCATTATGGGACATATCCAAGATGGCGGCACGTATGTTCAAGATGGCGGCACATCCGGTGTCGAAAACTGGCCATTTTTGTCGGGATGTGGTCACCTAGTGTCGAAAACTGGACCCTGTATGGGTCCCGCTAGACGTGTTGGAGCTAGGGGAGCCACTAATCGTCCAATGGGGTCGAGTGAGGTATCAAAGTGAAGCATTCGTGAAGGGGCATCTGATGGGCTGGGTGTGGGGTTGAACTAGCGGCATTCTGCGCATGCGCAGTCTGGCCGTAGTATAGAAATAAACGTGTTGAGGTTTAGGTGGGCCCCTAGTGGGTCGATGGTATCGAGTGATGTATCCATGTGAAGCCAAGGTGAGGGAGTTACACTAGGGCGTCGTTTCCATTCTGCTGCGCAGGTCACGTGTGGGTTGTGACGTCACTTCCGGGTTTTTCACTAAAACTACCTCCAAACATAGAAAGAGTTTCTAATGTTTCCTTACACGTCCGTATGTTCAACCTCCGGGATGTTTCCCGGTGCGGCCCCCAGCGCGAGCGCGCGGTTCTCCGGCCGCAGCGCGCGCGCGCGTCAATGTAGGGAGAGGTTAAATCGACAACATAGAACTTATAATCATCAACTTCATCTATACGTGTTGGACGAGTCTCTTCACTCACCGTATACACGCACCTCAATGAAATGCCCGCTCCAAACCTAGACCAAAAACACGTACTTGGTCTGTGGGCTGATTTCATTGGCTCTCTATTTTTACTATAGTGCTCTTGCATTCTAACATTCATGGGTTACATTTTGGCCCCATCCTACACCACTGATTTCAGTTTGACTGAATCTCCACATTGGGCATTGATGCATTAGGAATAAAACACACAAGACAGGGTTTTTTGGTGAGATCTCATTTTGTTTTTTATTGTTATTTAACGTGAGAGCAACCACGTGAAAACTCAAGCCCAGAACAAGGGGCTTGTACATTGAAAGAACTGAAGCCCAGAACAAGGGGCTTGTACATTGAAAGAACTGAAGCCCAGAACAGGGGGCTTTTAAACTTAAGCCCAGAACAGCGGGCGTGGGTACATTGAAAGAATTCAAGCCCAAAACAGGGCTTGTACATTGAAATGATGGGCGGCCCAGTCATAGACGAGTACATCGCGGTCCTCGGCCTTGGGGTACTCGTCAAACATCTGTACGATGGTAGATAAGGGTCTTCCCCGGCATCGATGGTACAGGTAAAACAAGCAATATTGTCCGCACACGCTACTGGTCAGGCTTTGCAACGTTTGACTGTTCCAACACCACGTCTCTGTGCCTTGATCCATGAAGTCTGTTAAATCGGGATGGAGGGGTGGCAGGCCGTACGGGTCAAAGTATTCGCCCTGCTGTTCTGTCAAGTACACGGCCACCCAATGTTCACCGGGTCGCTCCATCGGGTCCGTGTTGAGAACGTAAGCAGCAGGATACACACGGTCTAATGGGAACACATCTCGGGCGAACACCCCTTGAAACATCATACGTGTCTCTGGGTCATTCTCCAGCACGGTGGTTATCTGGTCTGTATCCATGTTAGGTCGAGAAGTCACACAGCACGTTGCGCGCCTTGTCCACTTGAATGATGTTGTCAAACTCGGCGTAGCAGATCACATTGACGGTGCTCCGGAGAGCTCGTTGAAAGTGGATTTCCAACCGTAAATTGCCTTGCTTGGCCAGGGCCAGCTGATGTTCGTTCTCTAAGGTGGGGGTCAGATCGAAACAGAACAACGTGTATCCGTTCCCGTTGTCCTCCCGACTGATGAAATTCCCTTCGTCCTGGTTGATTTGACCGGTGGCTGTAAACAGGCTCTGATAGGCTCGAATGAAATTCGCGCGCCCAAAGTTCGGGGTTAAGGCCGTGGCTGGCACCTGTTGTCCATCCACATGCAGGGCCACAAAATTGATGCCGAAATGTTTAAAGTCAAACGGATTCTCTGGGTAGGCTCCACTGAAACTGGTATTTTCCACACAGGCCAGGATCAATCGCTTGGGTAGTTCCCCCAGGAACAGGTTGTCTTTGTTGGTGCTCATATTTCCAGCAGACACAGAGAACACTTTGGTTTGTACACGTCGGATAGGGTACTGGGCTGGTTTTGTTTCCAAGGCTTTCATGTGTCCCAATTGAACGGCTGGATTCGGTTTCACTTTTCGGACATACAGGACTGCGTCTTCGATGACAATCTTATAGTCAGCTACATGCGCCTCTACGTTAGTGGCCATCAAGGCGAAGGTCGGAGGCGCCCGTATCAGTCGGATTTTGATGGGAACCTTGTTCAAGAGGTATCGGTCTTGCATGAACATGTCTGCGTGCAGTCAACCGATCATATCCACCGAGACGCCGTTCGCGGTCAAAGCCTTCCGTTTGCTATATCCCGTATTGTCGTTCTCCGCGCCCATGTGCTCGGCTTTGTCCTGGTAGAATAAAGCGGCTGTCAGTTGAGATTTTTTAGCCTCTCGCCCATGCGACAACAGCGTCTCGATGTAGGCTCGATAGGGTACGTGTTGGTCGAGTCACTGATGAGTTTGTCGCTGAGAAATATATCCACCTGTTGAAACATCGAGTGCAGCCAGAGATTCGTCGGGCCACCGTTGCTTGGTCGACGATTCTGGTGCCATCTCCACTGACGATCTTGGCTTTCACATACAAGTAGGTATGGGCTAAATCCACATAGGTCGTATCCGCATTACTGATGGTGAACTCGATGGGCCCTGTTGCGTTGATGCTGGACAGCGGAAGATGCTCCACCCATAATCCTTGTTCGGCACTGGTCCGTGTGGGCGGCACGGTCCACAAATCAAATTCACTGTTGGTGGAGGGGCAGGACTCGGATCAAGGACATGTTTTAAGAAAAGATATCCCGGGTCTTCGATGTGCGTCGTCGCTGGGTCGGTCGTCGACTGGTGCGTGGTCTCGGTGGGGCAGCTCTTTTATTCCTAACGGTGCGTTGTGCTTTGGCCACCAAGACGCCTCCCGCTTCTTTGGCGCGCCGTTTCAAGGATTCTTTGGGTGCCGTACCCCCCAAGACATCACCGGCCACTTGCAGTCCACTGCGTACCGCTTGTTTGCCCATTGCTTTCACCCCACGCGTCACCAAGGGCAGGAACGGTTTCACAATGCTGCCGAGTATGTTCCCCAGTCCATGTCCTCGTTGCATGCGTGCACCGCTAAAGACCGGAAAGCCACCCCCGGCCTGTTGGGCATAATAGTCCATATAGCTGCGTGCATTGCACTCGTAAGGTACTTTCATTATGCAAAGTCGGGAGCACGTGCTTGTCGAAAATGAAGTGTCAGCACCACTTTCCCGCGTTCGAATGCCACCGGTCGTCCGTGTCATCTCTTATATCCACCGTGATCGTGTTGATGTTGGTTTGTCGTACGGGCAGGTAGAGCATGTGGGTGAAACTGTGGGTGACTTGATCTCCATACGTCTTTTTAATGGGGACCACCCGTA